>PVKA01016622.1:0-47517 GCA_004027165.1 Ctenomys sociabilis | reverse complement strand
TAGTTCTCCTTTTTGGTTGCGTCTTTACCTGGTTTTGGAATGAGTATTATACTTGCCTCCAGAAATGATTTTGGGAGGACTTTTTCCTTTTCAACTTCGTGGAAGAGTTTGTGGAGTGTGGGGATTATATCTTCTATAAATTTCTTGTAGAATTCAGCTGTGAATCCATCAGGCCCTGGACTTTTCTTTGTCGGTGGGCTTTTTATTACGTTTTGGATTTCGTTGGCTGTTATCGGCTTATTGAGAGTTTTAATATCTTCTTGATTCAGTTTTGGTAATTTGTAACTTTCGAGGAATCTGTCCATTTCTTCTGTGTCTTCTATTCTAGTTTGTATGGTTAAAGGTGGCAAATTAATGGTTGCCTCAGCTTGTCATTTTCTAGGTACCATCTCAGAGAGAAGACATTACGGGCAACCTCATTTTTTTTTTTTTTTTTTTTTGATACCTAGGATTAAACTTAGGGCCTTGCACTTGCCAAGGAAGTTCTTATTCTACTATATATGCCCCTTTTTCTTAGCTTTTCTCCTTGCCAATTCCTTGTTGTCTGAGCCTCAAGTTGTTGCTTTGCTTTTAATTGTTTCATACCGCGCTATTTGTATTTCTTCTTTTTTATTTCTTGTACTAGAGAGACTATACAACGCTTGTACATGTGTGTCTGGTTTATTTCACTTTTGAGTATATGTTCAAATTGCATCCACTTAAATATAAATGCTTCAGGTTTATCATTCTTTATAGCTGAGTAATATTCCATTGTATAGACATATCACATCTTTTCAACCATTCCTCATGTGATGGGCGTCTCGGTTGTTTCCAAGATTTGACTATTACAAATTGTGCTGCTATAAACATAGGTACACATATATTATTATGATGTGATGTTTTCAGTTCCTCTGGGAAAATTCGCAGTAGGGCGATAGTTGGCTTGAATGGGATTTCTAGTCCTACTCTTTTGAGGAGTCTCCACACTGACCTCCACAATGGTTGTACCAGTCTACATTCCCACCAGCAGTGGAGAAGTGTTCCCTTTTTCCCACAACCTCTCCAACATTTGTTGTTGGTTGATTTCTGTATGAGAGCCATTCTTTTTGAAGTGAGATGGTATCTCAGTGTTGTTTTAACTTGGATTTACCCATGGCTAGTGATGTGGAGCATGTTTTCATATATTTATTCAGTTCTTTACTTTTATCCTCTGAGAACTGTGTATTCATCTCAGATGCCCATTTCTCGATTGGGTCTTTAAATTTGAGGGTCCTAACATATCTTAGTTCTTTATAAATTCTAGAGAGCAGACCTTTGAGTGCTTAACTAATGTTAAGATTTTTTCGAAATTTGGGGGTTGTCTTTTCACTTTCTTAATAATTTCTTTATTAACTCCTCAAGAAGCGTTGGTCCCTGTTGTCGATTCTTTCAAGTGTTTCACTTGCAAATACATGGCTGTTATTGGCTTATTGAGAATTGTTATATGTTCTTTGTTCAAGTTTGATAATTTTTAACTTTCTAGGAATCTGTCCATTTCTTCTGTGTCTTCTATTCTGTGAATGTAAAGATTCTCGAAGTAGGTATTGATAATCTTCTGAATTTCCACTGAGTCTGTGGTGATTTCACCCTTTTAATTCCTTACTGGTTATATTTGAATTTTTTCTTTACTCTTTTTTGAAGAGGTTGGTTAGAGGCTTATCAACTTTATTTAGTCTTTCAAAGAACCAACTTTTTGATTTGTGAATTCTTTGAACTGTTTTCTTCATCTCAATTGAATTAATTTCTGATCTAATCTTTATGATTTCTTCCTGCCTTTGGGCTCTGGGTTTCATTTGCTCTTCTTTTTCTAGATATCAGAGGTACAACATTAGGGTATTTATTTGTTCCCGTTTGGTTTTCCTAATGTGTGAGTTCATAGCTATGATTTTCCCTCTAAGAACTGCTTTAATTACATCCCATTAATTCCAGTAAGTTGTGGTTGAATTTTCATTGAATTGTAGATATTGTTCAATTTCTTGTTTAATTTCATCTGTGACCCATTGATTTTTAAGTAGAGTGTTTTTTAATTTCCATGAATTTAGCAGTTTTTTTCTGGTTTCTTTTTTCATTTTCTTCCAGTTTCACTGCACTGTGGTCATCTATAATATGCATGGGATAATTTCTGTTTTCTTGCACATACTTAAGCATAACCTTCAGACTAGTATGTGGTCTGTTTTGGAAAATGACCCGTGCGTGGCTGAAAACAATGTGTATTCAGCTGTGGTTGGGTGGAACATTCTGTATATGTCCAATAAGTCCATTTGTTCCGAGCTCTGGTTCAATTCTGCTACTTCCTTGCTAATTTTTTGGCTGGTTGATCTATCTTTTTGAGATAAAGGAGTATTGAGGTCTCCTGTTAAGATTGTGGTCTTCGATATTAGGCTTTTTATGTCCCTTAAGATTTGTCTTAAATAGTTGGGTGTTCCTGTGTTTGGTGCGTAGATATTTATGAGTGTTCCCTCTTGCTCTTGAATTTTTCCCCTAGCCAGTATATAGTGGCCTTCTTTGTGTTGTTTGATCATTCTTTTTTGTTGTTTGTTTGATCATTCTTGGTTTGAAGTTGAGACCGTCTGAGAACATAATTGCTACTCTTGCTTTTTTCTGAGTTGCTAGGGCATGTAGTATTGTTTTCCATCCTTTGACTTTGAGCCTATGAATTAAGAGCCTTTGAGCTAAGTATGTTTCTTGTATACAGCATATTGTTGGATTTTGTTTCCTAATCCACTGTGCCAGTTTATTTCTCTTAATTGGTGAATTGAGTCCATTCACATTGATGGTTATAATTGAAATGTGTTGACTTATGATTGTCATGATATTTACCTGGTGTTGTTTACTCCTTTTTATCCTGTGTTTAATTGTCTGTCCTGTTTAGTGGGTTCCTTCCATTCTCATTTGTGGAGTTCTCGTCATTTTGGTCTCTCTCTAAAACATCTTTTAGGAGCCTGTGTAGGGATAGCTTGGTCATGAAATTCTTTAGTTGTCCTTTGTCATGGAAGTATTTCACTTCTCCATCAAACTTGAAAGAGAGTTTTTCAGGGTATGATAGTCTGGGTTGGAATTTGTTTTCATACAGGACTTGTAGAACTCTACTCCATGCTCTCCTTGTCTTTATGGTTTGTGTAGAGAAGTCATCTGTAATTCTGATTGGTTTTCCTTTAAATGTGAACTGCTTCTTCTCTCTAGGAGCTTTCAGTATATTATTTTTGTGTTGGATATTTGGGATCTTGAATATTATATGTCTCGGTATGTTTTTATTTGGGTTGAAATTATTTGGTGTTCTGTATGCTTTGGTTATCTGAAGTTTGGATTGTTTCCTCATATTTGTGAAGTTTTCTGCTATTACTTCTTCTTTTTTTTTTTTTTTTTTTGTCTTTTTTGAGACAGGCTCTCACTATGCAGTTCAGGCTGGCCTTAAGCTCACTTTGTAGCTCAGGCTGGTCTCGAACTCACAACAATCCTCCTGCCTCAGCCTCCCGAGTGCTGGGATTACAGGCCTGTGCCACCACGCCCGGCTTTCTGCTATTACTTCTGCCCATATTCTTTTTATATAATTTGTATTGACTGCTTCATTCTCATTATGCCAATTATTCTCACATTGTTCATCCTGGCGTCATCTTGCAGGTGATGGATTATTTTTTCCTGCATTCTCATTGTTTTTAAGAGATCCTTTCTCACCTTTTTACTAGCTGCACCAGCATCCTCAAGATCTGAAACTCTGTATTCACTTTCACTCAAATGGTCTTATAGAGTTGTGATTGAGATTTTAAGTTCTTCTGTATCTCTTTGACTCTGCTTCATTCGTTCTATTTCTTTTCTGTATTGCTCATTCCCAGAATCCGTCATATTTCTGATCTCCTCTTATTTTTTATCCATGTTTTCTTTAGAGGTAGGTATTAATTCTTTTTTCTGCAGAGCTTCTTCCATTTTGGGTTTCCTCTGTATATTTCTCGACTTGTTTTGGTATTTCAGATGCTATGATTTCAAAGAATTCATTTTGATTTCAGAAATTATTTTCACTTTGAGTTCCTCCTGAACTTTCTGCTGTTGTATCTTTGCTTCTGATGCTGTTAATTCATACGTTTCAGCTGGAATAGTGTTCTTTGCACTTGTTCTGGGTGAGTATTGGGTTTCCCCAATATGTTTCTGGATTTGATTCTTTATTTCAGATGCTAAGTATTCAAGTATTTCTTTTTTCATTTCAGGCATTAATTCTTGTCTGAGTTCACTCTACCTTCCTGCTGTTGTTCCTTTGCTTCCATCTCTGTTAATGTATTCATTTCAGCTGAGCTAGTGTCCTGTGCGCTTATTTGTGCACTTCAGGCCTGTGATTGCATTTTTCTCCTTGTGTTTGTCATATTGTATAGCACTGATCTCTGATCTTTGGTGTAGGCCTTTGGTGCAGTTGTAACCTTAGCACATAATGAGATTTGGGTGCCAGTGTATTAAGTTTGACATTATCCACTTATGCCTGGCCTGGATCTAGCTGTTATGTTCAGTTCTTTTTTGCTGCAGCTCTTCTGTTACAATTGTGAGTCTGTGGTTCCCCTCTGTTGGGTCCCTGGTCCGGGGAGCACTGGGGAGCACAGAAGCTCTCCTTCACACTCACCAGGCCAGGCGGGGGTGGACCGTGTGTCAGGAGTGTCACAGAAGTTCTTGCTCTTGTGGCGGGCTTAGAGGCAGGGGCTCAGGGATGTTGCCAGGTAGGCCTGTCTGGGGTGTCTCAGGCAGGTCTCTGGCTAGGATGTTTTGGGGCCTCATGTTCTGGATGGCACAGAGCATGCAAAGGAAGAAGCCAAAGGCTCTCCCTCAGACTCACCACACAGTCACCGAACCGTGATGCCCAGAGATGGGAAAATTCCCAGTTGCTTAGTGGGCTTGAGGGGTAGGGGCTCTGTGTAGTGTGGCACGAACGAGAAGAAACCATAGGCTCTCCCTCAGACTCACCAAACTAGGATGCCAAGAGCCCAATAAATTCCCAGTCGCTTGGCAGGCTTGGGGGCAAGGGCTCCAGGGAGTTGTCGGGCGAATCAGCCCTGTATGTCTCAGGCTAGTCAGTAGCTCACCGGGCTTGGGGGCAGAGGCCAATCTAATTATCTTACATTTGCTTTGCTGTCATATAGTCCACTTGATAGCTTTAACCAGCTATACCATAACAAAGCTGTTGTCCAATTGGTAGCTTTCAAGATTATTACAAGTATTTCCAAGTTAAAAAAAATAACAGCATGAACAGAATTCCCCAACATGCAGCCAAGGAATAAATCTGAGAAATATTCTACAAATAAGAGATTTGGTTTCTCAAAACTCTTGCTCTTTAGACTCAGCTTCAAATTGAAGAAAGGGGGCCAGTGAGCTTGTTGGGGTTGGGGAGATGGTTCAGTGGAATAAGCACTTCCCTGGCAAGCACAAGGGCCTGAGTTTAATCCCCAGTTCCACAAAAAAAAATGTGGAAGAAGGCTCCCTTCTTTTATCTGGGCCATGCTGAACACCCTAGATGTTTCCCAGCTAGAACCCAGGCCCTAATAGGGAACACAGGTTACCTATTTTTCTGTGTTAAAAATCCTGCTTTCTTTTTCCTCAAAGGAAATGAAACACAGAGCCCCTCTTTCCTGTTCCATTTTCTCACAAGAACCTCAAAGCATAAACCTTAGTCCTTCAGCAATGAACTCTCTGTGTTAATCTCCAAAGTAAGTCCTGGAGAGGAAAGAGATCTGTGCTGGCACAGTTTACCAGTGAAGGAACTCAGATTCCTTCTCCCAGCACAGCTTCTACTCTGCACTGTTTCTCCCTCTAGCGTGTCATTCTTCTTAATGAGATACCATCACCTGTGGACTTGCTGAACTGCACTTTTGCTTGAAAAACCATGCACCTAATTTTCTCAGTGTTAGATCTAAATAGACTGCTGCTAGTATATTTAATTGAAACCCCCCCCCCCCTTTGCAGGAACCTAGGGCATTTAAGGAAGCATCCCAACTAGATATGGTTAAGGTTACACAACTAGGCAGAGGACTTATGTCCTCATTATTTCTGCCTTGATTTACTTTGCTGTCAAAATGAGCTAGGAATAATTAGCCTGAAGAATCTCTGTTTGCAATGGGATGATAGAAACCAAGGTGAAAAAGAAAAGAATATATGACTGAGGAGAAATGAATATGTTACAAATATGTTGTGAAATTTGGAAATTGTGGTAGTATGGGTCTTGGAAAATGTCATTGGAGATTTGACATTCTCCCAGATTCAGTGTTTCTTCATTTTGACAAGTAATTAGCCACCTGCACTTGGGCTTATGAATGCTGTTTCCCTAAAAACCTTAACTCTCTACCTACCATCTGCCTTTGGCATGAACCCATCTCAAACATAACATTCCCATGGAACCTCTCAGTGATGTTCCTTGTTTTTTTGAACAACTAAATTAAAGAAATATGTGTAGAGCAGCATTTTATACTGGGGGCATTCTGCTTCCCAGGGGCTATTTGGCTATGTCTGCATACATTTTCCATCATCAAAATGGAGGCAATATTACTGGCATTTTGTAGGTAGAGATCAGGAGTGTTGCTAATCCTACAAAGTACAGCTCCCCATGCCAGCACAGACACAAACATCAATAAGGCTCAGGTTGAGAAATCCTGGCCTAGACATAAAGCAGCATTTTGTGTTGTCTGATAGATTATGCTCCAAATGTCCCCTGTCAGGGGAAGCTGATGCTTTCTGTGCATTTTCTGGACCAGAATTTTCCCACTGAGTTTAAATTACAGTGTAAGTTCTAGCATTGAAATTGGCAACTTTCAAATAGCTTTAAGGTAATGTGTTAAATTTCAAATTTGGATGAAACACAAGAAAGCCAAGGGAGAAGTTAAGCAGCACTTTGAAATCTAGGAGGGCTGTAAGAACTGTGTGGAGGTGGCTGCAATCCAGTTTGGAGCGCCAAATATCCCATAATGAATTCTATTAAGGGGAGGGGCAAAATACTCATTTTCATCAAAGGTAAGTGCATAGCCTCTTCAGACATTCAGAAGTTGACACTCCGTTTCCAATGTAGTATCACTTTCATTTTACCTGCATGAGCTGTCCTGATTCAAAGGGGTTAATGGCAGCCATGCAATCAGAGCTCTTGTCTCTGTCCTTGTTTGTTATTGTGCTCTATGACCAGTCTGATTGCCTTTTTTAAAAATGAGTAGCCTGTGCATCTTCGCTTGTGGTCAGAGAAAAAGTCCATGTTAATAATTTACAAAACACAGAGCTACTTCTCTTTTTTGCAAACTCAAGTCTCTCAAAGCACGTGACTGTTTTAGCATATCTGGTTTCCAAGTAGCTGAGTGATGAAATATGATTGGCCTGTCAGTATCGATAGCTCCTTTTCCTCCTCCTCTCACTCTTCTTGGATAGCAGTTGTTTGTTATGATGCAATCATTCTTCCTATAAAAGTATTAAGACGATTCTTCCTTTCATCTTCAGGAAAAGGTGGGCTGTTTTGGCTTCCTATCATGGAGGAGGACCTTGAAGGAGAGAATTGGCAGACTTTTTCCATTCCCTGGGGTTTCGGCAAGGTGGCAGAGGATGAAGAACATATTTGCCAGTGAGTAATGGTCTTCAAGTAAAAATATAAGGGGTCTTATCGTTGGACTCTGAGATTAGCTCCTGCTCTTTAGTAGAGGAAATTTATTTGGAAAAATATTGAAAGCCATGTCTCAGAGTTCTGAGTGATATTTTTGATAGGAAGGTGATGAGGTCATTCTGGGGTTTGTTTAGAAAGAGTATTGGAAGTGAGTTAGGAATATGCTGTAAAATAAAGACCGAATACTGCTTTGATTGTTTTGTAGGAATAAATATCCAGAGGCACTTTTAGGGAAAGAGAAACTGATTTTATCTGTTTAGTTCTTAGATGTAGTATAATAATAATAGTAATTCATAGTAAACTTCAGCTTCCAAATTTTGCAAAGAAAATTGGATTGTGCTATTCATTTTATTTTAAAAATGATATCTTATCAGTGACAAATGTGTCTGCCAGTATGAAAGTTTTGATTTTTTAAAAAAAGTGTTAAAGCTGATTATGCAAATTGGTTTGTGTTTAACTGCTTTTTATTTTTTATGGTCTTAATAAATAAATTCTTCTCATTTGAGAGAAAAAGCACAATTTTGAAGAAACTTTTAATGCTGAGTAGCTTATGGTTTTTATAAATATGTAATGTTTTCTTGGAGTTGTCTAACTTTGAAGTATGAGAAATTCATCAGTAAAGCACACATTTTGGAATGTTGATTGGAAAGTTTCCAGTCATTCTGCTATTTAATGTTTTCTCATTAATCATTGGCACTGTGTATTGTAAGCCATTTATGAATTTGTTTAAAAGATATTTTTTTCAGTATATTCTGTAACTACTGAGCATTTAAACATTGCAATAAGAACGTTATCTGCAAGTCAACTAGACAGGAACTGCCACAGGCTAAGAGAAGCTCTCCAAGTTCACAAAAAACATTGCCCTTGACTTTTACTGCTTAGAACTTTGAGCCAAATAGTTTTTAGAGTTGTCATAATTTTCTAGGACAATAATGACAGGGTGGCACTATTTGTTTAGAATAGTTTTGAGACGAGAACAAATGGAACCTCTTTATGCTATGCAATTCGTTATAAGTAAGGTTAGAAATTGATATTATCATTCTAGGGGGCCAAAAAATTCTGGAACTGACTCTTAAGGTTCAAATTCTATACCTTACTTTTCAAGTAATTTTGTTGGATACTTTTTTAAAGACATATATATTGATTTCCTAAATTCACACTTAAAGGGTGAAATAATTGAACATTTGGCCTATGGAAGATGACCACTTAGATCATGGCATCCTGATATCTGTGCTTTTTATCTTTCCCAGCTAATAATATTTGAAGAAATAGATTCAACTCCAGACTCTCCAAAAATACATTGTTTATGGGTTTGGGAGAAAGTAGGTAACAAGAGATAAGGAATATTTGAAATCGAAATGTTAAAGCCAAACCATTGACTCTGTATATAGTGAAAAGTCTTTTTATGTCCTGCTGTCTTGGACTTATTGCTAGTTATGTCCCTAAAGACTGAAGTTGTTTCTTTAACCCTTGATGAGCTTTAATCATTGTGGAGTCATAAGATGATCCAGGATGGTATATTTCTTTTTTTTATTTTTATTTTTTTTATTTTATTGAACTACAAATGTCAATCAGACAGTTTCAAGACACCTTAACAATATTTCTTTTGTATATAGAAAATGTTACTTTTATTTCTATGAGTCAACATAAAAAGCAACCATTATTATAGCTCTGGCTCAGGCCTCCAAATGGTGATGTTATCGAGTATGGTCCTAAGGAAACATGACTCAAGATTAACGTCAGATGTAATCATCATAGAGCCACAAGTGGTGCTGGTCCCATTCATTCAGTTGTGTCTCACTTGTGCTGCTGCCTTCACAGGGATAAGATCTGAAGGTCTGTATATGCTGTGTATGGGCTCCAACCAGGTATATTGGGTCCCCTAGACCGAGGCTCCTCACAATCCTTCTTCCCATGGGCCCTGTGGCTTACCTGAAGGAGCTTCCATAAGACTGCTGTGAAGAAAATGGTTTTCTTTCTGAAATATTTCTGATATTTCAAATTAAGGTGACTTGAAGTTTTGTTGTTTTAGTGTTGATAAAACAAAGTGCAGCTAACCCCTTTGCCTACCAAATCAGCTGCATGAACTGGTTAAGAACATGGTTTCTGCAACCATTCTGACCTCAGTTGTGTACCCTGGTGCCTTTACTTACTTATAGGCTGTATGACATCAGTCAAAATTGTGAAGTTCATTAAGCTTCAGACCCTAAATTTGCAAAATGAAGAAACTACCTACCTTATGGGTTTGGAGAGTTAAGCAAGTTACTATAGAATCATCTCCTAGTGCAGTGTCTGTGTCATCCAACAATCTAATTATTGATGGGCATTCTTACTATAAGTACTGCAGCATCAAGAGTAGAGGTTTTCAGAGTAATGTTGTTCAAATGCCTTCAAGTTCAGCTTGAGTGAAAGTTATCTTTATCTTGCTATAATAATATTCTAATAGAAGAATGATTTACTTTTGACTTAGGTAAAGGATGGAACACAGGATAGAAGGAAGAGTTTAATACTTTTATCCAGTGTAACTTCTTTGTTTTAAAGCAGAGGATTTGGGGGATGGGGAGATAGCTCAGTTGAATAAGCACTTGCCTGGCAAGTGCAAGGGCCTGAGTTCAATCCCTGGTTCCACCAAAAAAAAATAAATAAAAATAAATACATAAAGCAGAGGATTTGGCTCAGTGGTAGAGCTCTTGAATGGCATGCAAAAGGCACTGGGTTCGATCCCCATCACCACACACCACACACATACACACACACACACACACACACACACACACACACACACAAATAACTCCAGAAATCTTCTCTTTTATATAGAAAAAGCTTAGGAAAATATGATAAAAACCAGACCTATGACTAGTGGATTTTAACATAGAAATTAAAAATTGGACAAGTTGATCTCAGTTCAATAAATATGTGTTGGTAACTTACAACTAGAAAATGCTGAAGTACACAGAATGGCTAGAATAAAAATGCTGGCAATGCCAAGTGCTGACAAGGATGTGGAACAACTGTAACTCTTACACATTGCCATCACAGTTTACCAGCAAAATGATGTGGCCACTTTGAAGACAGTTTGACAATTTCTTATAATACAAAAAAATACATTTGCTACAAGACCCATATGATTTTCATTCCTGGATATTGAAAGAATTGAAAACTTAAATTCACACAAAACCTTTTCATAGTTTTATAACAAATACATCAAAATTGCCTCAGACTCAAAAAAACTAAATATCCTTTAATGGATAAGCAGGTTGACAATCTGTGCTAATTCCTTATAATGGAATATTATTAAGTAATAAAAATGAACAAACTATTAGTATGTGCAACATGTTGGATGAATGTCAGAGCCATTGTCCTGAATAAAAGAAGCTAGTTTCAAAAGGTCACATAATACAGAAGCCATTTGTAAGATATTTCAACAAAACTGTATTGACATGGATCACTGGATGCCAAGGATTAAAGTTTGGGGGAAGAATATTAATGCACCCTGGGTGATAGATTTTTTTGTGTGACTTAATTGTGGCCATGGATACACATCTGTATTTGTGGGAAAAAATGAACTTAACACATAAATACCAGTTTTGGTGTATGATAATTTAAAATATGAGCAATAAGAATACAAGTTTCTTTCTCCTTAAGAGTTTATTGATTCAGTGAGACAAATACAAACACATATATAATGTAATAAAATGAATGTAATGGTGAAGACTTGCTTAAAGTAGAGCTTTTGTCTAGTGTGACATACATGTTGGTAGGCCATGAATGGGTGACAGGTAAACTTACTGTTGCATAATAATTGCTGTATAATAATTATGTATCCAGGAACACAAAAAATAATTATGGGAGCTGGAGACCTAGGATACATGCTCTAAGTTATTCAAGATTACAGGAGTATGGAGTGGGATTTAGAGCTACATTTGTAGAACTTTGAAGAGACTTGTAGATGACCTTGTACAATAAAGATACTTTGTGTAGTAAAAACTTATTGTATGATAATAGATTTTGAGTATATGTAGACACTGATGAAGATGAGGCAGCAGAGAGGGTAATTTGAGAAGACAAAAGGGAAACTAAAGTGATAGGACAACAGGCACAGATGTAGAGTTTGTTCTTAAATACTGAGTGGTAGAGAACTCTCTTGTAACTGCCGTGACATTAATGGAAGACTCTGCCTCCTGGGGAGGTATTCATCTATCTGTCGATTGCTATTTCATCCAGGAAATCTTTTCTGAGCAGTCACTGAACATCAGGAATTATTCTAAGCCCTGGAATCTAGACGTAACAACAACAAAAAAGCCCGATTCTTATGAAACTGATATTTTAGGAGCTAATGGAGCTGAAGTTTGAAAACTTAGAGTGTAGAAGACCTCTAAGACATCCAGGGTAACACCTAATAGATGATAGCTGCAAAGGACAGCAGGTTATACTGAAAATACAAATTGGGAGTCGTTGGGAGACTACATAGAAATTGGAGCCTTACAAGTGGGATAAATAATCTGGTTCTTTCACCACAGTTCTCAATAATTTGCCATTAGTTGGTCATAGGATGTGATGAGAGATACATCTCACATATATTAGTATCATATATATTAGTATCATTCATAATACCTATGAGGTAGAAACAACCCATGTGTCCATCAGTGCATGAATGGGTAAACAAAATGTGGCATAATTACCCTTTCTTATCAAGAGATTATGTCTGAAGACCTCCGCAGTGAATGGAAACCTCAGGTAATATCAATCCCTATATATACTGTTCTCCTGTATATAAGTATTTATGATAAAGCTTAATTTATGAATTAGGTACAATAAAGGGAAATCAGCAAATGACAAAATAGAGCAATTATAACAAGGTACTATCCAGTAAATCCTCACTTTAGAAACAAGTTCTGTTCTGGGAGAATTTATTTTTTTTAAGTTGGATTCATTCCTATCTCTGATAAGATGAATGTTTTATTGTGCTTTTACTTTTGTTTCTACGGTTATTGCTTTGTACTTCCTAGTTGTCTCCCCAACATTACCTCTGCTTTTCCTCTTGCTTCCAGACATCCTATCATCTTTCTGAGCACTATGCTACTTTACACTATTACACTGTACAGTACTCATACAGCAGCACAGCTGTGTCCATGTTCAGTAGACACATGAACTACTTCAGTGATTTGTTCATATCTGTGCATGTTCTTTGTATCTGTGAAAGTTTATAAATACAATGCTTATTAGTCAGGGACTTACCATATTTTAAAGTTATTTAGTTTATGAATTATTTCCCTTTAGAATTTTCCATTTAACTTTTTAAGCCATGGTTTATTACAGATAGCTGAAACTATGAGTTAAAGCAAACATAAATAATGAAATTTTGCAGGGGAGTAGTTATATACACCCCATGAAATATAATTCACCCTTCAATTAAAGGAAATTCTGGCTTATCTTACAACATGTGTGAACCTTGAGGAAATTATGTTAAGTGAAATAAGTCAGTCACAAGAAAACACATACTGTATGATTCCACTTATGTGAGGTCTTTAGAATAGTTAATTTCATAGAAATGGAAATTAAGATGGAAGTTGACAGGGACTGATGGGAGGAGGCATGCAGAGTTGAGAGGGTGTAACATTTCAATTTTTCAGGATCAGAGTGTCCTTGAATTCAATACAAAACAGTGGGCATAAGTCTATCAGCACTGAAGTGTACACAAAATATGGCTAGATGGTACATTTTACACATATTTTACAACTTTAGATTTTTAAATGTTTTTTGAAAGTCATGCTAAGCAACACGCTCTGATTGGACATGTATATCACCTATAAAAATAAAACTTTGTTCGAGTGTCATGGAAATCTGTGGTATTACTGTTGTCACACTTTTGGTCTTCGAGTGTCTGAAAGACAGAAAGCTTTAACAGTAGACTCAATGTATCCATAAGCTCCTCTATATTAATGCAAATCCTTATTTGGTTAAGCATTTTTCTTGGAGAAAGGACCAATCACTTTATTTAGTTTTTCAGAGGCATATGACATCTTGCCCCAAAGAGGCTTAGAAACACTCCTTAATCAAATGCTTCTCTTCATTCTATTCCATCGACCTTATTAAGTAAACTGTGTATAAAAGCTATTATTTCAAAGTTTTCAGCGAAATGTATACCATAAGGCAAAATCTTATTAAGACTTATTAATGCTATTGATTATTCCATCTATATTTTCAGTAACTGGGACAATTTTATGGCCAAATACTTTTAAAAACCGAGCTACCTCTTTGAGATGCTGAGCTTAAAGTGAATTTTATTCTGCAGGTCTACACATACTCCCGAGGAATTGTGTTGGTTAGGTCCTCAGCTTTTGCCACACACATGAAGAAGGTAAAGCCAATGGTAACTAATGCTTCAATCTCTACCCATACATACTCTATTTACACTGCAGTTTTCCAAGATTTTTAAGGTGGCAATTGGGGAATATTCTGCTATATCTATAAGGTGGAATTCCAGAAGGAAACAGCTAGGAAATGTTGAAATCACAGAGAGGAGATACATTCAGGAAACCCCCTTTTAACCTCCTAGTTACAAAGCACAGACACATACTGCTTTGCAAAACAAACAGAAATGGCATGAGGTTCTTCCCTAGGCCGTCCAATTGCACCTGGAGGATTCTGCTGTGACAGTTGACTTTGCTGTTCACTTTCCCATGCCACTCCTGGGTGAAGATTGTTATCCTGTATTAGCCATAATTGCTGACGGGATTGAACACTATCTTCCCTGAGGGACTGAAGTTAATGGGTTAGAAATTCAGTGTCTTTATTGTGAGAACTCAAGCCCTTAAATCCAGGAATATGCAAACGTACTCTCAGCCCCAAAACCAGATCTTATCTTTTAGGTTTCATGTATTTTTTTCAGTTTCTCTATTTTTTTATACCTTTTTTTGTTTTTTTGCTTGTTTATGATAATTACATCTTACAACAACTCTGCATCTGACTGAGGACTAACTTTCTTACCTCTCCTCTTTCCTTGGCATGTTCTTTCCCCACTGTCTTTGTCCCAATGTGTCAGTGGGGGTTGGGGGTCCATCTGATTACCTTCCCTAGGTACCCTTCCTGCGTACTACCCTTCCCCTAGGGTGGCTTGCAATATTTTTGCCTCAGTACTTATAATCATGTAGCATTTGGAATTGTTCATATGTTAGCTTATTTTCCCTAAGAATATCCTCTTACTCTGAGTTTGAGTTACTCTAATATTTCACAGAACATTTAACAAGAGATTGAAAATGGATAAAGGAGTCCTATCTTTTCTTCTTACTTTATCCCTCTGAGGTGATGGTGGTAAAGGCTTGCATACATTGGTTTTTATTTTTCTGGTGTCATTCTTTTGTGTTAACTGTGTGCTTATGGGCTGGGGGATTACAGCATTGTGCCACCACCAAGTCACTCCTTTGTTTTTTTGCCAAATACACTTGACTGTGATTTTTCGTTGGAATTTTCATTCGGAATGTGTATTATTCTAAGGTGGAATAATACACCTATATTATAGGTGGAATTTTCGATCGGAATGTGATTATCAATATATCAGAATTGGGTAAATTTTTCCCACTGCATTTTTGTGGAAAAGAGGTACCAAAATGATAACATATATAAATGGAATTTTGAGGGGACCCCTATAAGATTAGTACTGTTCTAAAAATGATGTATTTCTTATCTGGTACAATTAAATTGTGATTTATAAATGCATAATTTCTTTACAGAAAGTGCTTATAGAGAATATTATAAAAGCAAGTATAATTTTGTTTTTTTCTTATGTCTTATTCTTAACCATCGAACTCATTTTATGGGGACATTATTGACATTTTAAATTCTGAGACTTCACATTACCAGTAATAGTCACAAAATAGAATATATTTTCTAAATGACACATATTAAAACTGAAACCTGGATGAGGGGGCTAAATGTAAGCATCAAACCTCAACATTTATTTCTCTATTCTAATTCATGTATACTTTTCCCTTTAAAAGTTCTGTGTTGTAATGTTTTGGTTTTAACACTATACTTTTACAATTTTTAATCTATATTAAATTTCTGAAATTCTACTATTTCTGTTTCTGCAGCATATATTCTATAATATCCCTTTGCCCCTACAATTGCTAATTTAGTGAGTTTGTGCACTGTGTGCCATATATTAAATATCTATTTAAAAGTCTATTTAAAACTCTCACCTTCATTTTTCTGGATTTTTTTTTGTCAATAAGAGTGACTGTTTCATTTTTGCATGGAAAAGTTGGACACAATTACTCAACCATTACATATTTCTTTTTGCCCCTCCACTTATTCATATTTAAACTATACTTCTTTTGTTGAACTTTTTTGTCATAATTCCAGAAGACTTCACTGAGCTCCATGCAGGTATCCATAGAATTTTATTATTGACATTAAAATATCTTGACTCTCAACTAGTTTTGGTGCATTGCTACTAAATGATGTGTGTTCTCTAATTGTTTTCTTTGTAACATACTAGCATTCCAAAATATATTCCAACTTTCTTAGAATTGCATGTCCATCGTTTTGCACATTCCTATTGTCCCTGTGTAGATTTTTATGTAGTTGAATATAGAAGAGAGCTTTTCATTAAGAACTCTATAGATACAAACTCAACTTTTAGTATATACCGTGTCCTGTGTTTGGCAGGCATGTTTCTTTATGAGTCTTCTGTGTGTTCTAATTTTCAGAATTTTTTGTTATCTTTAATGTTTCATAGATCACATATATCAGCTCTCACTTGTTAGGTAAGAAGCCACCCCAAAATCTTACGGTTTTAAACCTGTAGGATTTATGATATTTTACAATTCTGTGGATTGGCCTCAGTAGCATGTTTAATCTGCTTCATGGGGTCTTGGCTGGGGTCAGGCATGTAGTTGAATAAAACTAGATCAGATGGGGCTAGGCTGTCCAAAGTAACTCTTAGTTGTAGAGCCTCCTAGAGCTAGGGACTGGCTGGACCAATCTCTTTGCTCCTGCAGCAGTCTAGCTGCTTGGGTGATAGCTGGATCCCAAGAAAGTTAAAATAGGAAAGTTTCCAGGCCTTCTGAGATCTGGAAGCCACACAACTTTACTTCTATCACATTCTTGTGATGCAAAAGTCATCACAGGACAGCCCATATGCAAGGGGTGGGCTTTTCAGCCCTCCATAGAAGGAACTGCAGTGACTTCACAGAAGGGCATTGCATGTGTGGGTGTTGGGGAGTTATTTTTACAGATAATCAAGCAAAACATGGTGGCATGAAAGGAAAGTGAAATTGTCCAAATAAACTTTTTCATTTTGCTTCTGAGAAAATGAAGCCTAGAGAAGTGGCTTGCCCAGTGTAACACAGCTCCTTTCTCAGCAACATCAGAACCACTGGGAGCTCATTAAAATGCAGAATCTCAGGCCTCTGGATGCACACGAAATGTACAGGAAACTCTTGCTCTTTTTATTTGTAAAGCAAAGATAGGAGGTCCACCACTTAACAAAGGTTATGCTGCAGTTAGTCTTAAGTCAGCATCTAAAAGACTTTATTTTCCTTAATACCTACCATGTTTTAAAAAAAGTTTTCCTCTTAGTTCTTTTAAATCTTATTGAATTTAATTCTCACAGTAGCCATGAGTGGTAATGATTACAACTTCTGTTTTCCAAAATGGAATTGGTACTCAAGGACTGGTCACTCGTACTTATGCATGGAGAACTAGAATTCAAATCTAGGGTTTTCTGACTCTGAATGCTGTGCTCCTAATCACAATATCGTATCCACTGGCAACTGCCATATGGCTGCAATGAAGGAGTCTAAATGTTTAGAGGAAGAGACCATTAGAGGGGAACAGTGGCATGTGGCTGGTTTGTTGAGCTGTCACTTTTGTCCTGATGCCTCCCACTCCCAACTTGCCTGAAGTGAAGAGGCTGGCACCAGTGTGTGACAGATGGCGCAGCCTCGCTCTGCCGTATGTGTGCTGCTCCATGTTCCTGGGTGCCCAGCTGCCTGACACAGGCCCTGCCAGTTGGGGTGTCTCCAAA
This sequence comes from Ctenomys sociabilis, assembly GCA_004027165.1. Taxonomy (NCBI): domain Eukaryota; kingdom Metazoa; phylum Chordata; class Mammalia; order Rodentia; family Ctenomyidae; genus Ctenomys; species Ctenomys sociabilis. Next base: position 29,857 of record PVKA01016622.1, on the reverse strand, counting down.
GGGCATTACTTAGAGTGTCGTCCAGCATTTTCTCTGCTTTCATCCCTTACACAAGTCTTCCCTCTGTTTCTTGGGTCTCCACCTGGGGCAGAGAGCTCTGTCAGAGTTGTGCTGGGGAGCCAGTGCCAGCCCTTGAACTGTAATGTGATAGGAAGCATGTGAACAGAGCTCATTTGAAAGAGGGGGAGCCAGAGGGAGGAGCAGAGAGTTCAGGACTTCTCCTGGATTCCCTCTTCTGGGAGAGCTCAGTGCTTGCCAGAGCTGCCTTCTGACAGCTGTACATAGGATGGAAAAACAATTTCCTCCTTGCTGTTCCCTTTCCAGGGACCAGGGAGGAAGGAATGAGGAATGAGGAACAAGTTCAAAGCAAAGGCACTCCTTTTCCTAGACCCACAATGTGGAAAGAGGGGCCAAGAAAGAAAGCTGGGAAATCCTACCACACTGGAGGGAAAGAGAGTATTTATGTTTATTTTGGTTCAGTCAACACATTATGTCACTACAGTAGAGACCAAGAGTCGACATCTTACACTGAATGGGCAGAATTAGGCCAGCTACGGTAATGTGATTATCCCTTCTGGATTAAACTTGATGTGATACTGCTTTTCCTTGGGTAAATTATTTGAGCTTGAAAATCCCTACAGACACTCTGGACATTAGATGTGATAAGCAACTGATTTCTTAAGCCAATTCCTGTAACAAATCCTAGTTCTGCGTCCTGGTTGAACCCTGACTGATACAAACCCTTATAATATTAGATTGTTGTTCCCATTTATACCTAGAGAAATGAAAGTACAGAGAGATTAACTTTCCCAAGATCACGTGATCGGTAAATGACAGTTGGAATTCAAATCCCTAAAGCTCAGTCCCAAGGCCTGGCTTATCCTGCTATGTGATACTGGCTCTTGAATAGGCATTTGCATGCACAAATGAAAGAGGCCAGTACCAACTGTTATAAGAGGGATTAATACAGATTAGTGGTTCTCAACTTGGGCTGCCCAAGAGAATGTCTTGGGGAGCTGTAGAAATCCCAGTGCTCAGAGTGATCCCCAGGTCAGTTGCATCAGAGAGTGGGACTTGGATATCAGTGTTTTATAAACTCTATGCTTATGAGGATTCCTGTGCATAGCCAAATCCAAGAATCCCTGCTTTATATGAAAGCAGCATGTCTCACACTTTGCTGTGTGTTACAGTGGAGGTTCCAACAGTAGGTCTGGCTGGGCAGAGATTCTGCATAGGAGATGCTTGTCCTAAGTGATTCCTGTGCTGCTGGTGTGTAATGAGGGTCTAGAGTGTTTCAAAGTAAAGGATATTTGAAAGGAGGGATGACACTGCCCAAGAAAAAGGTGTACTCTGTTGCAAATATGGGATATGGAATTATCTCCTGTATGTAAGGGAAGGAATTGGAGGTCAACCAAGCAAGTTAAATTGCCTTCTTGATGAGGGCGATGTCATCCAGGCTGGGTATGGGACCTGCGGCTCATGGAATGCCACTTGTGAAAGGTCTTAGAATCTCTTCTCAGATACATAAGCTCAGAGAATCATAAAGATCCCCACATGTTGTCTGAATAAGCTGATTTTTATTTTTGTGTGAACAACAGATTAAGACACAATTCTTAACAGTAGAATTTACTGAGATTAAGGATAGCTCATAGATTAGGGATAGCTCATTTTTTTTTTTTTTTGCAGGGCATTATGTATGCATTGGAAGATCTTGAGCAGCATCTCTGTCCCCAGATGGATGTTAGATTGCATGCCTTGTTGTAACAACAAAAATAAAAGGTATCTCCAGAGCTATAGTTCAGTGCCTCGAATGTCATGAGGTCTTGGGTTCCACCATTGCACTGAGCCTATGTGTATATCTGTGTCTATCAAATATGTATGTTCAGAGATTACATACCCAGAATATATCTATATATGTAGAATCTATCTCTCTATTCAGAATGTTTCTGACTCCATGTCTTTTCTCTCTGGATGTGAGGAAATGTTCCCTGTTGGGAAAATTGGCCCAAATTACAAATATTGGAATTGACTGAAGGTTCATACAGGTATGTTACATGGAGTTTCAAGATCAAATGTTTAGAGCATACATGAATACTGTTAGGAAGAAAGGTTGGATTGCAGATGCAATTACTCTGGAGAACAGGGAGCTTTAGATCAAGGGGGAGAATCAAATGAGAATAGTGGGCTTTGGCTTTATCTAATGTAACAAGCATTGCCTTATTAAAATCACCATAAATCTGTCTGAGCTTCAAAATGAGGCAGTTAGAGACTGATCTATGACTGCTGTGCTGTTAATGGCAAGATCTCAGAGACAAGGGGATAAGAAGAAAAACTGTTCGGATGCAAAGATTCATTTTGCATTGTGTGAAGACCAAGAATGTCTTTCACCTTTTAGTTTTCTATTTGCTGCATACTAAGGGCCTGTGTACCTTGTTCTAGAAAGCTCTTAACCATATAAGCTCCACCTCACATAAGTTGTTTTCTTCCTGCACCTAGGTTAATATTTATGGTTGTATAAGCATTCTGATATTTTGTAGTCATTTTTTTAAAAAAAATCACTATTTATATTTGCACCTGAACCATTTTTCTAGATATATTTATCCCCTCTAATCAATCTATCTTTTCTACTTCACATGAATATACAAGAACTCAAAGATTCTTTTCTTTAAAGGAACCATCCCTTCTTGATGCTGTACAATGTGATTTCTTAATTTCAGGCTTCTGGCCATTGAGCTGTGAGTGATTTCCCCCATGTAATTATGTAGACACCCTTCTTGAGCTCTTTAGGCTATTGTAGTTTTAGGTAATCCAATTAGCTTTCCTAAATCTCAAAGGCACAGTAAAGTATTTTTAAGAAGTGAATTCAAACTCAACCACATTATTTGCTTTCTTCTGCAGTGTTCCTTATCTTTTCATTGCTAGCACTGCACTGCACTGTTTAAAGAGGCCAAAGTGTTATGGTCTCAATGTTAGTGAACCCCCCTCCTCCCAAATTTATGTTGTAACCTAGTCACCAACAGGGTGGTGTTAGGGAGTGAGGTCATTGTGAGGTGATTACTTTATGAGGGCAGAGATCTCATGAATGGGTTTAGTGCCCTTGTAAAGGAACCCCAAAGAGCTGTTGGGTCCTACTCACCACTTGAAAACACAGCTGCAAGTCAGCCTATAAAGTGGATGGTGGGTCCTCAACTAGATCTTGGAATTCCTGAGATTCTGAAACTGTGAAAATAAATTTCTTTTGTTTATATGCTACCCAGTTTATGTGATCTGATAGCAGACTGAACAGACTAAGAAGCCAAGATGACATTAGTCATCTTTGCTAAATTCATGTGAAAAGACCAGCATAGCAGTGGTCTGCTGTTGCAGTTTGGACTTGGAATGTTTTACATGGCCTTACATATTGAAAGTGTGAACCCCAGCTGGTGGTGGGATTGTACTGAGAGCTGCTGAGAACTTGAGGAGGTGGGGCCTAGCTGGAGGATGTAGGTCACTGTTACTAGGATGCTGGGCTTCCCTTCTCTCTCTCTCTGTTTCCTGGTTGCCGCAAGGTGAGCTGCATTATTCCACCACATTCTCCCCACTGTGATGTTTCTCCCTCACCATTGGGCCAGAAATAAGAGGCAAGTGACCTTGGCTTAACTCTAAACTGTGAGCCATAATAAATCTTCCCATAATAAATCAACCTAAAAATAAGTTGATTTTGTCTAGTATTTTATCACAGCAGTAGAAAACTAACACAACTGTGCTGTGAGCAGTTTTATCCCAAACTGTACATAAGCAGCTGCTTCTCAAACTGTACAGTGCCAGTAAATCATCTGCGAATCTTGTTAAGATAAAAATTTCTGATTCACAGGTCTCAGACATGGCTTAGGATTCTGCATTTATGGCAAGCTTCCAGGGGATGCCCATGCTTCTAGTGTTGGGACAGGCCAGTACTTTAAATGATTCTTGTGTTTGGAGGTTGAGAAGTAGCTGCATTACTCTGAATATGAAGTACTTAACATCCCCCTCACCCTACTTTCCTGGAAATCCCTGATAAGAGCTGATCCAGTTTCCCACTTTAAAATCTTATATGGAACGTGGATGAATTACAGAGACATTATGCTCAGCAACAGAAGCCAGGCACAAAGGAGTACATACGGTATGACTGTATTCATATGTGACATTCTAGGCTAGGCATACCTAATATGGTATGACAAAAATCAGATCAGTGGCTGTCTAGGCTTGGGTTTATCTAGATTTGAAAGGTGTATGACCTTAATCTCTTAGAAATAGTTCTGCTATATTTTCAAATAAGTTGTGGGACATTTGGAACCAGCTTTAGAGTGACTGGCTGGGGTGGAGAGTTCATCAGTAGTGGTATATACTATAGCTAAAACAGGAGGAACCATGTGTTAGTAATTGTTAGGCTGGGTGTTGACTGTGTGCCCCTTATTGTATGTCACCTTCTACCCTATGTGTATGTGTATGTGTATATGTGCATGTATGTGTGTGTGTGTGTGTCTGTGTATGTATTTCCAGAACACAAACATAAAAAAACAAACTTGCTTTCACTTGAATGCATCTTTAGATGAAAGCATTTTGAAATAAATCAGACCTGCATATGAAACATCATATTCTCTTGCTAGTGTAAGAACCTGGAAGAGTAAATAAAATCTGAAAGGTACAGTATATACTGTAAAAGGAAAAGAATCTTTTCCAAGGGAAGGAAAACTGGGGATGAGGGAAAGAAGAACAAAAAGAAGAAAGGAAAAAATATGTATGAATGTACATAAGATAGCTTGGATAATTGTACTGCTGACTTCTGCTGATCTATTGAAAGGAACAGTAAAGGCTTGTTTTTTATTACTCTCCTTTTTAATTCTTTATAACTTTTTGACCAATTTTGCATGCTTATATCTGGTAATCTGAACAATTATTTTGAAGACAACAACATGGAATATAACAACCATTGTTGAATTCCTATTATTTTGTTCAGTGAAATTCTGCGTTGTTTCTAATGTTGTTTTTAAATTTTTTTTTATTCTCTTAAAAAATCTTTTTGTGAATTCAAGAGATATGATCACCAAAAACTCCTTTTATTTATTTATTGACTGTATATTCAATTTTCATAGTGTAAATATTCAAGAGAAAAGTATCCCTAAACCCCTCCAGGCCTGTGGTGGAGGAGACAGGCAGTAATTAACTCATGCAACAAATGAATGAATACACTGTGTATTAGACATAGTGCTATGATAAAACTAATTCAGGCAAAGGAGATTGTAAGTGAGTAGGGCAGGTGAGGTCCACTGAGGAGTTGACTGGTACTGGCTGCAAGTCCTAAAGGTAATTAAGGATTCAGCCCATAACCATAACTGGAACCAGAACATTTAGGCAAACAAGGACCAAGGAGTAAGCCTCAAACAGGAGTAAAGATCAAATGGAAGGTCCTTATGACTGAGTTGTGGTGATGGGGCTGGTGAGAAAGGAGATCAGGGAACTGACAGATCTAGGTCTGGCATAGGAAGGACTCTGGCTTTTCCTCTCAATGGAGCGTTTCCAGCAGCATCATGCACCCTGACTGCTCTGTTGAGAATACACTGGGAAGTGAGGGAAGAGGGAAGTGGACCACATAGGCAGGTTACCTCACTTACTTCCTCTGTCCTGCTGTGCTCTCACACGTGTTGCATTTAGATTGCTCTATGTCCTCTTAAGTAAAGCCCAAGGATACCTACTTTTCCAGGCTCTCCTTTCCTCTCAGTATCCTCTACTGTGAAACACACTCTAGAGCCCTGCCACCCAAATGTGGTCTCCAGATCAGTAGCCATCAATGTCAAAGGGAAGGAGCCTCTGACATGCTGCATGGTGAGACTAAGAAATGTATGAGAAATGATAGGTAAGGGAGGTAGATGATGATATGCAAATTAGTTTGCTTTAATATTAATATTATATATTTTACTTAGTAAATGTACACAATGATTTTTCAATGAAAATGTTGGATTCTGAAATATTCTTAATGTAGTCTGTCAAATTTCCTAGATGTGGGCTGCAAGAATGAGGGGAGTGAATGTGTCCCAAGGTTTGGGATCTGAATGAACGGAAAGATGGAGATGGCTTTGACTTGATATGGTTTCTTGTGTTGCCCAATTCAGGGCTTACAGGCTGTTTTAGAAACTCACCATTCTGCTGTGAAGGTAGCATCCAACTTCCTCAAAGCTGGACATTGTATTTGAGCAATAGCTTCCTAGTAACTATGAAGTGTCTTTTCCATGAAAGCAAATTTGCAAAGGTATTGAAGAATGCAGAGCATCAGAACTGCCAATTTGCAGGGCGTTTTGTGTGATGTGAGCAAGCAATACACTCTGTCTTCTTTGTAGCATCTTGGTTTCTCATGCCTAAAATGCACCTTGGTGATAGCGAGTATATTTGCTTCCTTTCAATGTGGCTGGTGACTATAGCAAGAGGAATGTTGCCAAATGATTTGTTATTACAAAAGAAACTGGCTGAAGAGTTCATTGTAGACTAAAATATGGCATCTGTCCTGATCTTGTTTTCACTTACTGTGACTTAGGAATGATGTTGAATTTCTTTGTATCTGACACTTTATGCTATGAGCTTCCCCTTTTGTTTGTTTATTTTTGTTTTTATATCCTCATCCCATTGGTATCTTTCTTTTCCTTCATAAGAGACAAAGATTGCAGTTTAAATTATAGATAATATATTATGATAATGGGCACTTGCCCATGATCACTGAATTACCATATGATAATTTCATTTTTGTAAGGAGTTTTGAATAGCAGCACAAATTCTGCTAATTTGACCATTACATGGAAGAATTTTTACAGCTAGCTACTGGTCATTTTGTGCCAAAGGCAGAGAGCACAATTCCAACTGGACAGTATTTTTTCTCTTGGCCAATTTTCTCTTCACTATCAAAAAAGCATTATATTACTTCCATTTTCTCCTATTAACACAACTCCACAGTAGTACAAAAGTATCAGGTATTAATAAATTATCCAAATGCATAGTCTTTGGAGAAAATGCTACATTAATGATTCAGAGGGTTGTGCTTCTGTATAATTTTCCATAGCTCAATTTCTTTGAGGTCTGTCAGAAACTGATTTTTTTTCTCCCTCTTTTACTTTTTCATCAGGTTGTAAGCAATTCTATATTGAAGGTCTAATAATTTGACAAATATTCTAGTAATAAAGCACTACAAATAATGAAGGCTTAAAAAGCAGATTTTTATTTCACACAGTCTTGAGGCTGCAATACCTAAATGAAGGCAGCAGTGGATTTGGTTCTGGTAAAGGTCTTCCTGGATTGCAGACAGTTGGCCGCTGGTATCTCATGGCATAGGGTCCACTCTCCTCTGTCCTCTAATGATTCATTGTTTCATGGGGACCCTATCCTCATGACCTCATCTAATCCTATTTACTTCCTAAAGTTAACATTGATTGTCAGGGCTTTAACAGGGGAATTTTCAGGGGAATTTGGGTTGTCTTCCCTTCCATAGCAACTATCTTTCAGTGAAGAATCTGCTTTGAGCCTTGTTTACAGGTGCATGGGAAATGGCCCCTTAGGATTCAATTGAAGGGGGAACACAGGGGCCTCTGATCTCCCTATCCTGTAGTGATATAGAATTCCTAGGAGAAGAATGAAGAAAGATAAGTAGCTGAACAAAGGGCAAGGGTGAGCCAGGAGACCCTTCAGACTTAGCCTTTCAAGGTGATATGGTGGTGAGGAGGCGGGGGCAGGCTAGGATCCCTGGGCTGGCTCTGGGGCTTCAGGAGGCAGGTGGATTGTGTGTGGGTTTCATGTACATGGCTCACAGGATTTGCTGATGGATAATCATATGATGTAAGTCAAGGATGACTCAGAGGTTTTTGCCTCTGAGTATCTGGGACAGCATAGTCAAGAGAGTTTTTAGAGGCCTGCAGTGGGGAAACTGAGGAAGGCAAGGTTTGGCAGAACAAAGTGCCATTAAGCAGGAGGCAGCTGCCATTCATCATTTGTTTGGAGTCTCTGAGTGTGATTGCTAATCTAACCCATATTGGACGTTTTCCAGATCTTTCTACTAAATGAAAAATTCTGGGAAAGGGAAATGATATATGTTTCTGTTTTAGTTTGGCACACAGACTTTAATGCCCAAATGGAATACATTGCCCTGGTTCTCCAAATGATAACTTTTCTATTGTAATACTTACACTAGTATACTTTTATTGGAGAGCAAATTGAATCAAACTTTGCTTTAAGAACAAATTAAAGCAATGTGCACTTATATACATTTTAAATTCTTTCAGCCAGATTATTAAAATATTTGGTGAAGCTAGTGAGTAATGAGGCTGGTTAATTGACTACAAAGAAACCCATTCTTGTTCCTTTCTTTATAGCCCTTGTCTCTCTTCTCCAATTTAAACTCAATTTACATTCTGTTCAAATCCTGTCTTTTAAAGTCATGCTGTTTTGTTTGAAGTCAAGACATTTTTCAAAGGCTGGGGAGATAGCTCAGTGGCTAAGTGCCTGCCTGGCAAGAACAAGGTCTTGAGTTCAACCCCCGGTACCAAACAAAAAAGACCTTTTAAATTACAAATTTATGGGCTGGGGAGATTGCTCAGTGGAATAAGTGCTTCCCCGGCAAGCACTAGGGCCTGAGTTCAATCCCCAGTTCTAAAGTAGATAGATAAATAAATAAATAAATAAATAAATAAAATTACAGATTTAAAAGTCACTAAAGTATATTAGAGTCCCAGTACTTGAATCATAGTTATAAATTCCGATTCTGTTTGTCATTTGAAATTGCCTAGAATTTTAATTGTTGTATTTTTTAAAGAGTACAAAATAATATTAAAACATAAAGATTATAAATGATACAGAATTTCACTAAACAAAATAATATTAATTTTACAGTATTTGTTATATTGCATAGTGTTCTTTTCAGATTAGTTGTTCATATTATGAGATACATGCATGCTAAATTAGAAGAAAGAAAAATATATAAGAAAAGTAAGAAGAGAAAAAAGGAAAAAGAATTGAAAAAGAAGATAAAACAAATTAAAGATTAACTGCTCCTTTCTATTCCCCTAAAAATTTTTCTTTGTAGCCCTTTACCTAGAGAAGGCTCCTTTCTTTGTTTTTCTTAATGGCTATTATTTTAAAACTTGTTCTAGTTGAGTTTTAACAGGCTCTGTTGTGTGTCTACTTTCGAGAATATTATGTAAACTCTCAGGATATTGTGGAAGCATTCTCAACTTAAAGTGGACAGATTCATCCGCTACCTCTTATTTTCAAATTTTCAGGTACAAGTGACCATACTTTGCTGACAAGCACTTCCACTTTTATTATTTGAAGTGTCTGTGTCAAGCACAAGCAGATATCCCTCATGAAAGGTGGACTACCCAGAGTGTCACCTTGCCTACTGGAGGGGACTTTCCACTATAACTCAGGCTAGACAGACTGTACCTCTGTCCCATCAAACCCTTTGTGATCCTTGATTCTCTGCTGAAAGATAGGGGCTATGGTTAAAATGTTGACTGTAAGAAAGGTAGAAGTTTGATTTAGGATTTAAATTTGTCATTCCATTTTGTCTAACTAGAATGGAGTCCAGTGGGTTTTATACAGTTAACTGAATTAAATGCCCAGTTTCCTGTGTTGCTCTTTGCTTTTACTCTTCCCAAGAAGCAAGGCAGCACTGATCACATCAGCCTCATCCTCTAAGCCTCAAGGGAGGTCAGTATCCACTGGTTTTCTTTCAGGAATATCAACAACAGCCATGATGCAGTCATTATCGATCCTTTGATTTCTTTTCTCACTTTGATGTCTGGACTCTGAAGTCTTGACCTTGTACCTATAAACCTTAAGCTGTCGCAAGTTGCTTATTTGTAATGATACAGTGGTATTAATTGTCAGGGAGGACATACTTCTTCTAGTCTTGATAGTTATGCAAATAGGTCCTCAAATGGCAAGACTGTGTATGGGTTTTCCTAATACTTTTCTGTGATTGATTACAGTTAGTTGTACCCATAATAGCATTTCCCCTTCTTCCTTGCCACTAGTGCCTCAATTTTATTTAGTTGGCAATGTATACAACTCCCAGTAGATGAGCCTAAAACCAGTGTTCTAAACTGGTGATTTAAACCAGAGCAGGGCAATTCTATTTCCCTTAGAGAAAGGCTCCCTTTCCAACCCCTCTTGCAAATTAGGTGGCCATGTGATTTTTGGTCAGTGAGACAAAAGATAAGACTGTTAGGGGTCTTCCAGGAAATATTTTATTGCCTAACAAAAAGAGATTGGAAGGGACTGGCAAGATAGCTTGGTGGCATAAGCACCTGCTGGTCAAGCACATGGTCTGGAGTTCAATCCCCTGGTACTGCATGCCGTGCGGCCCCACCACACCAGTCATGTCTGCCTGGAAGTGGGTGTGGTGGTGCATGCCTGTAGTCCCAGCACTAAGGAAGCTGAGATAGGAGGATGACTATGAGTCCAAACTGCATAACAAGAGCCTGTATAATAAAATGACACTACTCTGCTCTCCACCAAGCTTTCCTCATGTCTTGACTATAAGAGGAGATGACTGGATCTGCAGCAGCTGTTTGGCAATCATAAAGTTATAAACCTAAGGCAAAATACTGAAGACAGCATCTTCATTTCTAAATTAGGTTGAAATATTATAGGCAGTCAGACAGGGATAGACCATCAAGGGGACTGTTTGGAAGACAAGGTGACTTTGCAACTTTGGAAGAGACAGACACTCCAGCTTTGGGCCAGACCTCAAGACAAGAGTAACCAAATGCAGCCACACATTTTCCTAGAGATGGGCATCAGGAATTGATATTCTAAGTAGGTAATAAATCCCTTGAAAAAGCCAGAAAGAGTCACTAACCCAACCCCCAACAGAGAAAGACCCTGTCCATATTCATGCCCGCTTGCACAGGGCTTGCTTCTGCATTTGTTTCTGCATTTAATCAATTTTACCTGAGCAGTAGTGCTTGTAATCTCATTGGTTAACCATAGTTTTGTCCCACCTCATGCCCATCTGAGCAAGTACCCATGTTCTCCACCTTAGACCCACCTCACCACATGGTTTTACTCTATAGAAGTCCCTGGAAGAGACAGTTTTCTGGGGCAACTGCTCAGGGCCCCCTGCTGTTCCTCTCTTGGACAGGAGCTTTGTTTTCCCAATGAATAGTCTGCTCTGAACCTGTTTCTAAAATAATTATTTGGTTTTAGAGAATGCGAACTTGTCCCAGGCACCTTTTAGGTTGCGAGTTTCATTCCGCTATATCACTAGTACTTTGGAGACATTGATTGTCTAAAAAGACATCACACCAGGAATTCCCTCTTTTTTACTGTTTTGAGATAGGAATATACCATATACTTTGTTTCAAGTCATTGTTAATAAATTATGTTTTTCAGCAAGAAATCATCATTGTACATTCAGTTTCTCTCATACTTTTCAAGGGTGGACATAATGGTTTACCATTTTAAAGAGCCCCAAATTAGCCCAGATTTGGGCTCTAGTCTCAGAAAATTTGTATTAGAATGGGTACCTTCATCAGCTACTATGCTGCATATCAGGAAAATTAAGATTGATAATATGTGTTCCTAACAACGAAAGATTTTATAAGCAAATTGATGAAATTGGATTTAAATAGATAATTCTGATATACTGGTCCATGTATAATAATGGAAGTATAGATGAAAAATTGTAGGAGCAGAAACTGGGGTCATGGACTCTATTTTGTGAGGCACAAGAAGAGCTTCTGAACAGAAACTTTATTGTAGCAAATTTTTTTAAAAAAGAAGTTTTATTGAGGCATAATTTATAAACAATAAAATTCAGCAGTTTATAATGGAAATTTTATGTACAGTTGTATATCTGACATGAAAAATAAAGATATGGTATATTTATAATACCCATAAAGTCAGTCTTCTTCCAAAATTCCTCGAGGAAAATACTGACCTGCATGCTGTTCATAGGATCTTGCTTTTCCTAGGAAGAGAAATCAGGGCTTTATTTCCTCTTCATTTCTAAGGCTTGTTTGCTGGATATAGAATTTTTAGCCAGATGGTCCCCTCTGCCCCGCTTTAAATATATTATCTCATGGCTTTCTGGCCTCTGTTAGCTCTCATAAGAAGTCAGATTTATTGTCTTTCATTTTCCATTGTATATAATGAATACTTTTCCCCTTTCAAGATTTGTCATTTTCTGTAGCTTTTAGAGGCTTACCTATGGCATTTCTAGACTGATCTTTGTGTGAATCTTGTTTGGGGTTTACTTATAGTTATCTTGTCCAGACTGAGCTGGAACTTTTGCTCTTCCTGCCTCAGCCTCTCAGAGTGCTAAGATTATAAGTATGCACTAGCTCCATAGTGCATTGTTTATTTTTAGCAATAATATGGGTTACACTTTTCTGCCCTCTCTTTTTCCTTCATTATCTGTTGAATCTAGGAACTAGGTTTATTTGTAGTCTAATTATTATTACTGTTATTGCATCTGTAGGTCAACATGTTTTTATCAAATTTGGGAAGGTTACAATAATTATTTTTCCAAATATTTTCTCTATCTCTTTTCTTTCCTCTGGCACTCACAGTATGGGTAGATTGGTAGACTTGTTAATGTTCCACAGGTCTCTAAGTATCTGGCGTTTTTCTTCAGTTTTCTCTGACTTAGCTGAGGCTTCTGTCCATGACTGATAAACAACAATAATTTGTCTGTCCTAATTCTTAAGGCTAGAAGTCCAAGCTGAGAGCATTAGCATAGTTAAGTCCTAGTGAAAGTTGTCCTCTGGATTGTAGAATATCTTTTCTTTCATTCCTATGTAATACAAAGTAAGACAGATACCTTTAGTATCTGTTTTATAGTGTCAGTAATTCCATTCAGTATAAGTGCCATGTGCCAGTAGAGCTTCAGTAATTCTATTCATGAAGACTTTGTCCTCATGAGCTATTCACTCCTGGGCCCTTCTTAATGCCATCAGATCAGGAATTAAAATTTCAATATATAAATCTTGGGAGAATGCAAACATTTGCTCCATAGTACTATATTGGACAAGCTAAGGCTTCTGAACTTTTTCCTTCTATGATTGTTGTCTTTCTGATTTTTCCCTTTTTTTGTTAGTAACATGGTTTTCCTTGATCTGTGGACTCTCTTCTGCTCCTCCCTTAGTCTCCAGGTTTATGGCTTGCATGTCTTTGCTGTTTTGTCATTTTATTTTCTCCTTATTTTTATTGTTAACTTGGCTTCCTATGGGTTCCCCTTTTAGCTCTATAGTTGTATTGTCAGCCAGTGTTTGGACACAGTTTGTGCTCGAACAACTCATGCCTGTAAGAATTCTACTATTTTGCTGATGGTTGTCTGTAAGCCGAAGCGCCTTCAGTGTTAAGAAAGTTTTCAGACATCTTTAAATTTTTGCTGGATCCTTTGGAACGTCTTTGCATGTGCAAGGAGCTTCATGGTTATCCCTGGCTGTGTGGAGAACTTGGTCCCACTGAATCTGACCTAATTAGCCGGGATGTAGTCTTTGTAACCTTGCAGAAGCTCTAATTTCCAGGATCTGCCTGATACATTTCTGGTTTTTCCTTTGCTCTGCAAATCGCTTCCAGTGGGAACACAGAGATGTGGACTTTCTTCTTTTGTTTCCTACTGAATTTGGTGCCTTTACCAACAGCCCATTGTCACAGGTTTTTCGCCCTGCCTTCCAAATCAATATAGCGCCATCTTGTGGTCAGTCGTCTGTTGCACACTACTAGCTCCAGTTTCTTTACTATTCTTGAAAGTTTTTCTTTTATAGTGATTGTTTTAGCCATTACATTTCGTGTTGCTATACTATACCTTATTTGGTAATCATATAGTTTACATGTTGTTATATTTTATTTGCTCACATTTTTTTGGCGGAACTGGGGATTGAACGCAGACCCTTGTGCTTGCTGGGGAAGCACCTGTTCCACTGAGCCATCTCGCCGGCCCTATGATTTGCTAACATTGTATTAAGGATTTTCCCATATGTGTTCATAAGCAATGTTGGCTTTCAGTGTTTTCTTTTGTTATGATATCTTTGTCTAATTTTGTTATCAGAGTAATGCTAGCATCATTTGGACATATTCCTCTATCTTCTGTTTTCTGGAAAAGTTTGCGCATAATTGACCTTATTTCTTTTTGCTAAGCATTCCTGTAGGGGGATTGTCTATTCTATTTAAGTGTCATAACATCATATTTTTGGCATTTTGTTGTTAGTGCAACCAGAAGTCAGCAAATGTTACCTATAAAAGGGCACATAATCAATCATTTAGGGTTTATAGTTTCTATGGCAACTAGTCAACTTACCTCTTGTAGTGCAAAAATAGCCATGGACAGTATGTAAACAAATAAGCAAGGCTGTGTTCCAATAAAACTTTATTTATAGGCTGGGTGTGGTGGTGCACGTCTCTAATCTCAGCACTCAGGAGGCTGAGGCAGGAGGATTGCAGCTAGCCAATGCTACATCATGAGTTCAAGGCTAGTCTGAACTACATAGTGAGACCCTGTCTAAACCAAAGCAACAAACAAAAACAAAAACAAGAAACCCTCTTTATTTACAAAAACATTTGGAAAGCCTGATTTGGTTCAGTAGCTGTTTTCTTCTCCTCCAATTTTAACAGTGAATTTCTTTGTCTCTGTATATGTGCTTGGTGACAGAGAAAGGTGAGAGGATATTCTGCTCAGGGAAAATAGATGGATGAAAGATATTAGAATGACCATTGGAGAAGGGCCAAGGAGATGGCTCAGTAGAATAAGCACTTGCCTGGCAAGTGCAAGGACCTAAGTTCAATCCTCAGTTCCGCACCAAAAAAAAAAAAAAAAAAAAAAAGAATGACCCTTTTAACTGGCTTTGGGCACCCTATGTAAAAACAATGTGAGGGTCAAGGTTAACTGAATCCTCCAAGAAGGACATTTAGAATCCCTGAGCACAATTAGAGATGCATCATTTGGGGGAGGCATCTTTTGGAGACAAGGTCAACAAGGGATGGAGGCCAAGTTGGTGTGAGGAAAGTAGAGAAAATGAGGAAAGATATCTGGGCTGGAGTGCATGAGATACATCCTTTTGAGCACTAAGAGAGATTGTGGTGACAGTGATAGGAGAGAAAGCAGTAGCTTTCATCCAGTTGCATTGCCAGTAAGTGCAGTTGAGCCAGAAGATAATTTACCCAACTGGAGGAGATAAATGAACCAAAGTGGTGTCATAGCCAGATTTGGACAGACAATAGAAATGGACATGCACATTTCATCCATCATCTCTCAGGAGACATTGGTGATAGAAAGGCCATATTAGCCAGGCTGTATTTGTAGTCTGACTAACTGGCTGGTTATCAGGAAGAGATTAGAGGCTTAAAAGAGAAGAAAGCTTTCACAGGCTACTTTAACTGCAGCACTAACTCCTCCTACTCGAAGCCACCCAAGAAGAACAAGAGCATGCCCTTATATCCTTTTAGTTGCAGTTGTCACTTAGGGTGAAGGCCAACTTCTGGAAGGTACTCCTGACCTTTTTGAATATTGTTTTGCCTGAGTTTGGAAGTTTTAGTGTAACCATGTTAGTTTCACATTTTTTTTTTTTTGTCTTTTTGAGACAGGGTCTCACTATGCAGTTCAGGCTGGCCTTAAACTCACTTTGTAGCTCAGGCTGGTCTCGAACTCACAACAATCCTCCTGCCTCAGCCTCCCGAGTGCTGGGATTACAGGCATGCACCACCACGCCCGGCTAGTTTCACATTTTTATATGTAGTTCAGCCTTGAAACGTTACCCTTGGAAACAGAAATTCATGCTTCACACAGGACAAATTCTATTCTCTTTTTAGAGATCAAAATAGAGATCATTTACTGAAAATATATTTTCCTCTCTGTCTTCTGTTTAAATGATATATACAATGAACAGGCAGAATTTTAGCTTACTACTGCCTTCATAAGTTAGGTAGCAAATGGCTTGTTGGGATAATAGCACATAAACTTAAAGGCTCAAATTCATCCAAGAACACAAATGCCACTTGACATGAGTATAACCTGAAAAGGCAGGAACTTAGTTTATGGAGGAAAAAACTACCAACAGACCAATATTTGGAATTGTGTCTATGGATCCTATGAATCTCTGGATCTCTCTCTCTCTCTCTCTCTGTCTCTCGCTCTCCCTTCCCTCCCTCTCTTCCTTCCTTTCCTCCCTCTTCCTCTCCCTCCCTCCCCTCCCTCGCTCCCTCACCCTTCCTCTCTCCCTCCCATCATCTTTTCTTCGCTCCCTTCCTCTCTCATTCTCTCCCTTGTCAAACAGCTTTTAAAAGCCCCATCAATACTTGCAATTTAATAATCTCTGACAAATCTTAAACAAAAAAAGGTACAAATGAAGGACTATTTTGTATCTGTATGTTCAAAATAGGATGGATATACAGGTACTTTCTCTTAATTCAGTGAATAGAAAGATTTGTACTAATAATGTTTGTGGACAGGATATCATGTCTGTGTCTTGTACTATGAATAACCACTAAGAAGACAACAGTATGCAATGTATTAATTATTGAAACTGTCCTACTAATCAGTTTTGAAACTGACTCATTGCTATTTGTTTCTCTGTAAAATGATTATTTATTTTTTTTTGGTGGAACAAGTTTTCAGTATTTTTTTTTTTTTTTTTTTGCGGAAGCAGGGATTGAACTCAGGACCTTGTACTTGCCAGGCAAGTGCCTATTCTACTAAGCCATCTCTCGAGCCCCTATTTTTCAGTATAGCTGGGCTGTTTGGCTTCTCCTCACCAACTTCTCAAGACTGGGAAGCTACAGCAAATAAGGGAGCAGAAGACATGGGTGAGAACAACCTAGCATCAAACCCTATCGCTGCACCCAAGATCCAGGTGAAGCCCTTTTCCTGGCAATGAAAGGAAGGTTTGATGATAAAAATTGGCCCAACAATGTCTTCAAAGATCTATGAAGTAAGAAAACCTCACAACAAATGTGGCAGCAAGGACTTCTCAGATTCATATTCCCAGAACTGTTACCACTGGTCTGTTCCATCATTAACCAGGCTAATACGTTGCGGCTAGAATATGCAAGTAAAAAATCCAAATAAGCTGCTGCCTGCCCGCAGCCTAAAGCTAATGCTATCCACACCAAACAAAACAAATAGGCTTTTGCTGTCCTGGGTTTTAAGGAGACAGTTACTCATCAGGAAAACCTGGAAATTACAGTTTTGTTTTGTTTTTAATTAAGATTTTATGCATTTGGTCCAGAGTCTCACTATGCTCTGATTCATGGTGATCCTGTTTCAGCCTCCCAGTGATGGGATTACAGGTGTGCACCACCACAACCAGTCTTGACAGTTTTTTTTTTTTTAAATACAAGATTCACAGGTCCTAAAAGAGAAGACTCCAGGAATACCCTGAAATTTCCAACAAACTTGAGTGAATGCCTCACTTTTAGGAAGGGAGTTCTTCCTTTCCTAAATTTTTATTTGTGTCATTTTGAAACAGGGTTTCACTATACAGTCCAGGCAGGTCTTGAACTCATTTTGTAGCCCAGGCTGGCCTCAAACTCAGTGATCTTCCTACCTCAGACTCCCCAGTGTCCAGATTACAGGTGTGTACCACTATGCCTGGCTCCCTTCCCAAATTCTGAGGTAGAAAAAAGAAGCTGAGTCAGTTCTAAGCCAAGGTACAAGAAAGCCAGCTGAGCCAGGCGAGTCTGAGACCTCACAAAGCTGTATCACTGAAGACTGAAACCTGCACTCCTGACACAGACAGCTGAACATTTGTTTTCCAGACAGTTGTAACTGTATTTCAGTCTTTTCAAAAGAGCCCTGGGGCTCCAGACTCAAGTAAGCCTCTGGGCTGGGTCCGCTGCTCCAAGTCATATAGGGAGCCTCGTACCCGCCTTAGGTTACTCATTCACCAACAGTGAGTCCCAGGGCAGAAGATGCAACAAAACAGGACCTCTTCCTCCATAGCAGGTGTTGTTTTCAGCTATGGCATGATGGGAAACAGTGGAACTCTTTCTTGAACCTGGGCAGTGCTGAGAGGTGCCTGCCATGCTGGTTCTCTTATACTTCCTTCCAGTCTCTGGAACTAGTTCAACTGGCAGATGAGCTGGTTGTTGCACTCACCCCGATAGCCAGGTGAGCCCATCTCCTTGAGGAAGCCCACTCTGTTCTTGGTAGCATGCCAGGCCACAGACAGGTGGAAAGGGCGCAAAAAGCAGGTGATCTCCTGGAAATGTGCCTCTGGGAAGGCGATTTCGTGAATGAGGTTTTCCAGGCAAATGACACCAAACTTGCCTAGGTGCTCCTCGATCACAGTGTTGTCTGTCAGCAGGAAGGTCTTATTCTTGACCTTGCCCTGTCCACATTTCAAAATTAGCTCCTGGACAGACTTCAAATTTGGAAATCCCCAGGTCACATAAGGTTCCACTATCCACAGCATTTTGAGAGTTTGGGGGGTGACTTTAACAAACACATCACTGAACAACTTCTTCAGGTGAAGTCTTGCAATGGTCTTCTGTACTAGTGAACTCACCCCGTTAATACTTTGGAGGTGGACAACAAAGGCCAAGGATGTTCATCAGGTGCTTCCAAAGCACGAGGTTTCACTTCTAGTCCTTTCACCCGCATTCCATCATGCCACTGCTGCCAGGAATTATGAAGGAAGGATTCCAGTCACTTAAATCGGATTTCTTTTACCTTCCTCTCTTTATTTGCCAAAGGGGCCTGCTTTGCCTGGGTGGCTTTGAGGGCTTGATAAGCCTTCCTCTTTTTCAGGAGATTTTTCTAAAGGGGATCTTTTTTCTTTGCTCTTCTTCCACCATCTTTCCAGTGTAAGAGCTACTGCTCAGTAAAATTACTTAAAAAACTTGCAATTGACAAAATATATAAAATTCTCATCAGATATGAGGATATTGCTTATTTTCTGATATTCAAACAGTAAATGAAACTATAAGACAAGAACTTTTAGACAATAGAAAAATGGTTTAGGGAATATATGAATCACCAGTGGCATGGATTGTGTGTCATATTTTTGTTATTTCATTTAATTTGGAAGTCTATCACCATTTTATATCATCTTTGGAAACATTTTTTGGTTTTTGGTACCAGGAGGTTGAACTCTGGATGTTGTGCCTGCCAGGCAGGTACTTAAGCTGCTGAGCTATCTCCCGAGCTCTATCCCCATTTTAGAGATTAAGAAATTTAAGGCTTAAGGAGGTTAAGAAGTTTTAAGGGTGCCTCCGTCTTTTTAGTGGCTGCCTGGTTTAGATTTTTACTCATAGCAGCACTGAAGCCAGTCTTTCTCAGAACGTTCTAGTTTGGCTAGTTTGTGGTGCATGCTGTCTGAGCACCATACATGGAGGAAGGCTTGTCTGGACTGAAAACTTCCACACTGGCTAAGCAGTGAATCACCCAGGGCCCAGGTAGTAATGTTGAAATGTGAAGTCCTGTTCCCCCAGAGTCATGGTCATTGTGATGGACACTGCAAGTTGTGACTCTCTGGTCCATCTACTTGAGGGCTTATCTTCCCACTGAGCACATGAAAGCTGACTGTGTTTGCTCCTCTGTGGAAAAGTCAACAATTGGAGCCTACCTCCAGAACTATTCCAATATCTGCTACTTGAAGTAAAACTATTTGGTGTTGGAAACATTGCTAGATTTCTCTTCCAGAATTAAAAATTTCAATATAATTTTCCTTTTGGCAAATAAGGAAAATCAAAATGCCCACAGATAAAATCTTATTTTGTTTTAGTACTTTCTGTAGAAGGAGGAGTGATAATTCCCCTGAAGCTGGACTAGGATTGTAGCTCAGTGGCAGAGCTCTCGCCTAGCATGTATGAGAAAAACTGGGTGTGAAAGAAAGAAAATGCTTATATTTTTAAATTTTCCAATTGTAGTCATTTTAAAACCATTGTCAATTAGAGTTGCCACTATGTTCTAGAATTCCACTTAAGCTAAAATTTTGTGATTTGAAGAACATAAATCTTCTGAAGCTACAAATATCTCTTGGATAAATCAATTGCAGATCTATAGAAGTTCATAGATGCAGAAAGTGAGTTCATCCTTCTTATTTAAAGGATCCATGCATCTTGCCTGAAGAGCCCATGATATTGAGTCTGATTAATACTTTCACAGTGTCTTTTTTTTTATTTGTCTTTTTGAGACAGGGTCTCACTATGCAGTTCAGGCTGGCCTTAAGCTCACTTTGTAGCTTAGGCTGGTCTCGAACTCACAACAATCCTCCTGCCTCAGCCTCCCGAGTGCTGGGATTACAGGCATGCGCCACCATGCCCGGCTTTTTTTTTTTTTTTTTTTTTTTTTTTTTTTTTTTTTTTTTTTTTTTTTTTTTTTTTTTTTTTTGCTTTCACAGTGTCTTTCAATTGTCATGTCACCTGAATAGTAACTTGTGGGGAGTATGACTGTGTGTGTGTGTGTGTGTCTGTGTGTGTGTGTGTGTAACTTGAACTCATAGTGATCCTCCTGTTTTCAGCCTCCCCAGCGCTGGGTTTACAGGCATGTGCTACCATTTCCAGACCTGATTGCTGGCTCAGGGCATCCAGTGACAGGGCTGGCATGGTTTGTGGTGCCAGAGTTCAAACCCGGGCCCCTGCACTTACCTAAGCAGTTCGTGTAGGGTTTTGAGCTCCTGTAATGCTCTACTTCCTAAGTAGATGTTGAAAACTCAAATGCATACAGGCAGATGTTGAAAACTCATGCCCTGTACAGGCAGATAACCAGATGTGTGGCAAATGCAAAGAAGGATTGTAGAACTATGGAAAGTTTGCTTATGTGATTGTTTTTAGAAAGCACTGAAATACTCATTTTAACAAATGGTAGTAAGACCAAATGAAATACATTTCAGAGCCACTAAGACCAGTTGATAAGCCATTGCAGACGTGCATTGTTTAGCTTTAGAGCTAGGATCCCTTGAATTATTTGATAATATTTCATAGCTTTCCACATGCTGTTTTGTTGCCAGGCTATCTTCTGCCCCTGAGACAGAAAACAGAACTTGCAACAAACAAATAATCCTGAGTTCTTGAAACTGTAGCAGCTGTGGCTATACATAAGGGAAAAATAATTTCTATGGATAGTACTATTCTCTCTGCACTGTGCCTGGTGTTGAATAACATGGTGTAGACACAACATACGCTCCCTTTGTCACACACTTTCACGCTGCATTTTGAATCGTGTTCAGAAATTTAAATTAATTTAGCTTCTTGATACTGATATCTGCCAGAGTTTCTAAGGATATATCTCAATAGGATATACATTTTTTTTAGGGATAAAAGAGAAAAAAGAAATTTCAACAACACAAAACAAAGAATTTTCTGGATGTGATTGCCTTTACTTGAGTTTTTAAATTTCCTATTGCTTGACACAGTGTTCTGACCTTATAAATGTTACTGGATGTTGACCTTGTAAATATAAATAAAAATTGTCAATAAGTTAAATTATTTGTCTGAACAAGGAGGACAGGTTGTCCTCCACGCTCCATGAGGTTGTGTTGTGAACTTTTATTATCAATAAGTTTAAAATGGTTTTGAGATGCATTTTTAATGAGAGTGGTTCACCAAATTTTCTAATAATAGGAACTACATAACACATGCTACAAAGTAGGAACACAGCAAAATAATCTTGTCCCTCAATTGAACTGGTAGAAAAGCTGTTCTACATTTATTAGGGCAGAAGAGAATATAAGTCTGACTGTGTCAGTCTAAGCTAGGTCCAGAGGGCATCATATGCACAAGGAAGTCCCTGCCTCCCTGTAAGGAAGCATATGACACCAAACTATGCTGGCAAATGTGGCAGTCACTAGCCTTATGTGGCTGATTGAATTAAAATTAAATTAATTAATTAGCATTTAACATCCAATTTCTACATCACACTGGCAACCCTACAAGTACTCAATAAGCACAGTATTATATAGCATGGGTACAGAACATGTTTGATCTCATAGAAATTTCCAGTGCATGACATTGGTAGAGATCACAACCTCCCCCACTGCTTTCACACAGACTTAGTTTGAAATTCAGTGGTAGTACTTAACAGTTGTGTAAACTCAGAGAAGTTCTTAAAATCATCCTGTCTCAGTTTCCCTATCTGTAAAAGGGAAATGATATTTGTAAGTGAGCTACTCTGAGGGCTAAAGGAGTAAATTCATATAGAATACTTTTTAAAAGTGCCTTGTCTCTAGGAAGTGTATGGTAGGTACAGTGGAGCTGTTCCTCAACAGAGGATCAACAGAAGTTTCTGAACACCCAGAAGAAGGCATAGTCTAACTTTGGCTTTGGGAGGCTCAGAAAGCTTCAAGGGGATTTCAGACATTGATGTTGGATGTTGAATAGTGAGTTTTAATAAGTGAAGAAGGGATGTGCATACTAAGGAAGGTTGTTCTAGGCCCCATGAAGCAGCCTCACAAAAGCATAGAGATGTGAACTAGTGTGGGAAATGTGGGTAATGTCACATCTCATTTATCTGTAGAAAGTGAAGCAGCAGAAGGGAAAGCTAGGAGGACAGGTAAAGGCACATGGTAGGGCTTGAAGGCCAAGCTAAGGAGGCCAGATTTTATATTATACAAAAATAAGGAGATAGGAAGGGTTTCTGACATGACTAGATATATGATTTGAAAAGATAACTAAGGTAATATTGTAGATGGTGGATTAAATCGGGTGGTCAGCAATCAGAAAGGCAAAAAAGGGTGGTGATGAAATCCCCAGTGGAGTCTGAGAGCTTCAACAAGGCTGAGATAAAGTGGAGGTAAAATACAGTGCAGTGTAATAGGTATCTATGATAAGTTCTATGTGAGGAGGTGGGATAAGAGGGTTTGAAGATAATTCCTTGGGGTTCTACCTTACATGGTAACTTCAAGAGTAAAGCTTGGTGTCTTATGTGCATGAAGGTTTCCTTGACTCTTTCACAAAGTGCTGACAGTGGAAGCTTAGAGCCTTCCCTTCTAGCTCTAGTAGTAGCAACCATCAGTGAACAGCCCTGAGGTATGCTAGCCTGATTCCTCCTGCTGTACTCTGTGTTCCTGGAGGAAGGGTCAGGCAGTGGCTGCACCGTGAGGAAGGACTCAACCATGTCCATATGGTTCTTTGAATCCTGGTACCCCCTACTTCTTGCCAACACAGCACTCCTCCTACAAATTTGCCAGATGCCTATTTTATACCCTGCCTCCTTTGCAGCAAAGGTATGGCATGTGGGTCCATCGTGGGTCCATCTTGGTGAAGGTGAACTCAAGAAGTTTTGGGGCTGGAGCTGGACAAGGCCTTTCATTCCTGATAGAAAGACAGGTCCTATTCTGTCAAGATGTAAGTTAAAGCTGTGGCTGCTATGTTGTCACAAGTGCAGCAAAGGTGGACAGATGATAGAAGCTATCTCTAGGCCCTGATATATCTGAGGCTCTGGATGTATGTAAACAACTTTCCCAGCATACCATCCTCCCTTACTTTTTTTTTTGTGCAGGGTTTCACTACACAGATTGGACTCCTAGTGATCTTTTTTTCAGCTTACCCAGCACTGGAATTACAGGCATGTACCACCATGCCTGGACTCTGTGGTTGGCTTCATGCTCCCTGAGGGTGGGAAAGGTGCAACTCATGGTACTGGGAATTGAACCCAGTCCCTGTGCTTGCCTAAGCAGGTGCTTAGTCTGCTCAGCTATCTCACCAGCTCCCACCTTACTCTTTACATCCTCTTTCAATAGATGTTCTCTTGATTTCAGTTAAAAATCACTCCAATGTAAAAAGGATGATGTGTATTCAGTACTTTGTACTCATGTCTTATAATATATTTAAGGTCAGTTGTGAAAATAGGGTCATTAATAAGGATCTGTGTATATCATGGAGGTAAATGGTTTAGTTTTGACTGGTTTTATTTATTATTGCCGTATTGAAAGGGGCACAACTGGAATGAATGTATGTTTGAATCTCGGATGAGAACAGTGACTGGAGTTACAGATCTGTAGTTCTTAGCCATGTGTGCAAGCAAACTGGTGTTGAGGGAAGATAAGACTCTCTAAGTGGAGTGTGGGGTGTGTCCTTTTAAAAGGGCCTGATTGTAGCTCTTGTATTTTTTTTTTTTTTTTTTTTTGCAGGATTTGTGTGTAGGGAGTAGTGAGAAAGAATGAACATAGGGATAGTTATGAGAGGAACTGGACTGCAACATACAGAAGCCTCTGAATTCTCTTCTGGTGACTTCTGTTTTTGTTTTTTTTTTTTTCCTTCTGTCTCCCATTCCTTTCTAACAAAGTCAGTTTGATAGAAAATAACTTTTCTGCTACTTGCTATGAATCTGCCATAATTCATCATCTTCTAGACCTTCCTAAAGATTTATCAGTGTCAGTATTGCTGCCATTTTAATTCTCCTGTGAAGCATAAGAAGCTTGCAGCATCCATGGACTATACCCACAAGATTTTAGTAGGATGTTGCCCCTCATAATTGTGACAATGAAAAATATCTATAGCAAATGCCTAATATTCTCCTAGAGGCAAGCTTGCTCACAGTTGACACCCACTGTTCTAGGCAGAAGTTTTGATATATGCCAAAATCTAAAGGAAAAACAGCAGGCAATAAGCAAATACCTGTTATGAATCACAGGTGAGCCAATCAGAATCACATACAGAGTCTTAAAGATTGCCTGGTGGGGAGCCCAAGGCCCATAGTTATGGAATCAGGGCTTCTGTGCAGGAAGAATGACTGTGGTTAGAATATTTAGGATACTATCTCTTACAAAAGCAAACAAAACAGGGGGACACAAATGGAGGGTCATTTTGTAGTGAAAACAATATATATATATATATTTTTTTTTTCACTACAAACAATATATATATATTGTCGGAGTATACAAAATAGCATAGGTATAAAGCTACTTTCTCTTAGTTCAGTGAGAAGAAAGTTTTGAGCTAATAGTGTTTGGACAAGCTATCTTGTCTGCATCTTGTACTATGAATAACTAGTACGAAGACAATAATATGCAATGTATTATTATAACTGTCCTACTAACCTGTTTTGAAACTCTCTCATTGTTACTTCTTTCTCAATAAAATTATTTTAAAAAATGAGTATTTAGGGTACTTCTAGGAGCCAAGAGGGACATAAAAAATCCTACTGTGTTGTGGACATGGGAGGGAGTCCAGTGACAGTTGCTGCCTACTGTTTGCAGAACCGTCCCTGTCTCCATCAGGAGTTATGCCATGAGACCAGCTTGTTTCAGAGTCCATATTATTATTTGCAGCAACCTTATTCTCAGTTCTCTAACTTTTAAAGCACGAACAATGTAGAATATCTTTAGAAGATCCCTCCCTCCTCCTCTTGCTTCCCTTCAGAGATTGCTACTTTACATATGGCAAGGAGCTCAATATCTGTGACAGCACAGCGTGTTATCTGCTGGATAAGTATTACACTATTTTGGAATTAATAACGAATTACTGAAGGAAAAGAAGGCAGTGAAGAACAAGGGAGTGGATATTTATTAACAAGTAAATCTCCTTTTAGCCCTATAATTCCCAAATTAAAAACATCACAGCTGGTGTCCTTTTATGAAACATTAGGCAAAACACACTAAACTCTTTTCCCGTCCACTATCTAAATTCCTAAGATAATTTCCACAGTACCTTCCCCAGTTTTGTTTTTAGTAAAAATACAGGATTTTTTTCTGGGCCATTGAGATTCTGGATTGCTAGGACCAGAGGGAAATAAGAGAAAGAAGGGGTGGGGAGAGACGAAGGGAGGGAGGGAGGGTGGGAGAGATGGAGGGAAAGAAAGGGGGGCTTCAGCTTTTGCAGAAACTTTGTGTTTTAATCACAATGATTACATTTAATAGCTTTATCTAAATGGCAGCATTCAGTCTGGATTTTGTTCATGAACTCTCTACCCACAGAAAATGCTACAAAGAGTCAACAACTTGTATCTCATTTTATTAAAAAAAAACTTTGCATAGTAAAATGAATCAGCAATAAAGTGAAAAGAAAATGCACAGAGTAGGAAAAAATTAGCCAGTTGTCCCTCAGAAAAAGGACTTCTATGTAAAACATATGAAGAGCCTGGGGGAGATAGCTCAGTGGAATAGCTTGCCTTTTACAGCTCAGCATATTAATACAGCTTTACTTTTTATATCTCATGGTTACACTTTTCTGCTGGATGGCTGAGACCAATTTAAGCAAGATCTATGTAACTAAAAATGTAACGTTTGGGATCTGATAGGTTTAGTCAAATCCCCTCAGGATTTACACCAGAACCATGTACCTTGTGGGGCTTCTGTCAGTGTCAGCCATGTGGATGAGTCATGGCCATTGCTTGACCAATTTGCTCTCTGTGAAATTCTGAGAGGAGTTTTTCTCTCTAAGTGACTCTCCTTAGGCACACTATGCATCACCAATTTCCTCTGTGACCCCATAGTCTCATTGATCAGAATATTTGGGATACCACTTATTTATAGGATGTCACAGCAGAGGTTCACAATATGCAGTATATTAATTATTGTAACTGTGATACTAACCTGTTTTTGAAACTGTTTCATTGCTACTTTATCTTTTTATTATTAAAATGATAAAAAATGCACTACTAAAAATCTGAAAATGTCAAAAAGAAATATAGGGAGTCTCTCACTGTGCCTGCAGGGTGGCCTGCAAAGCTTGGATCCTTTCCCTTGCATTTCTACTTTCTCTAACTCACAGATTTATTTCTTCATTTATTTTTATTTTTTTTTATTGAAGTACAAATATCAATGAGACAGTTTTAAGATACCTTGACAAGATGGATTTGATAAATTAATACAGTGCAAACTTTTCATAATGTCTTGGTATCATAGAATGTGCATACATGATATTATATTTACAGATATTATATTTACATTATTATAGCGTATGTCTTTTATCAGTAAATTAAGAGAGTGTAGCTATTTGCATATCCTACTTTTTATACCTGAATTACATCAAAGATTCAATAATTAATACTTTCTAACTTGATATTTTCTTAGTGGTTGTCCATAGTACTACAAGCTGACATAATATCATGTCCAACCACCATTAGTGCAAAACTTCCCTCTCGTAGAATTATGTACAAGCATGGCGTATGTATCCCAACTTTATTGTCCATACACACACATCATGATTCTTCCTTTCTGTACCCCTTCCTTGGTCTACACCTGTCAGAGATGGGCACTCCATTGTCATTCAACTAATTTAGGGGCCTGCACTTGAGGACACAATCCAACACAGTCCAGCATTCCACAACAATAGTGAGTTATCCGAAGAAGTTGTCGACCATAGCCATTTACAGCTCAACTTATTAGTATGGCCCCGCGGTGTATACTTCATTTTTATACTTTTCGGCTGATGGTTAAGACCAGATAGAACAAGACTTATATACCAACATATGTACTTTATGTTTCTTATGAGGTCAGTGAAGGCCCCTCAGGGTTTATCTTGTAGTCCCCTACATTATTCTGTAGATCCTCTGTCTGTGTCATCCATGTGGATGAGTCATGGCCAATGCTTGAACAGTTTGCTCTCTGTGAGAGCCTAGGAGAGTTTTCTCTCCATGTGACTCTCCCCAGGCACACTATAGAACTTCGATCTCTTTCCTCTGTGGCTCCATAATCTCCTTGTTCAGAAAATTTGGAGCTCAACTGAGTTTCATGATGTGGCAGTACAGGTTCTCCTATGTCCTGAGTCTTCGCTGACCTTGAAAGGCTAGGGCCAAAATGTTGGCTGGCCTTGTGGCTCTTCTATTTCTCCAACTTTGATCTGTGAACGTAGGTTGTTAACCCTCAAGAAGAAAAGCTGATTAGTATCCTGCAGCATATGTCATTCACTTTGCCTTATCGGACTCAATTGATTTTAGTTGTTGTTGTACATTTCCATTTGTATTTCTGCTTTTTGCTTGCTATACTAAGGACACTATATGATATTTACATATGTGTATCTGGTTTATTTCACTTATGAGTATATGTACAAGTGGCATCCACTTCAGTATAAATGCTTCAAACTTATCATTCTAAACAGCGGAGTAATACTCCATTATATAGAAATACCACATCTTTTTCAACCATTCCTCATGTGATGGACATCTTGGTTGTTTCCAAGATTTTCCTATCACATATTGCGCTGCTATAAATATAGGTACACATATATCACTATGATATAGTGTTTTCAATTCCTTTGGGAAAATTCCCACTAGGGGGATAGCCGGCTTGAATGGGATTTCCAGTCCTACTGTTTTGAGGAGTCTCCACACTGACCTCCACAATGGTTGTACCAGTCTACATTTACACCAGCAGTGGGGAAGTGTTCCCTTTTCTCCACAACATCTCCAACATTTGTTGTTGGTTGATTTCCTTATGATAGCCATTTTTTCTGGAGTGAGATGGTATCTTAGTGTTGTTTTTATTTGCACTTCACAGATGATTAGCGATGTGGGGCATTTTTTTCATATTTATTCATTTCTTTAATTTCGTCCTCTGAGAAGTGTGTATTCATCTCACATGTCCATTTCTGACCTGGGTCCTTAAATTTGAGGGCCCTGTTATATCTTAGTTCTTTATATATTCTAGACAGTAGACCTCTGTCTGATTGCTTATTAGTTAGGATTTTTTCAAAATTTGTGGATTGTCTTTTCACTCTGTTGACAATTTCTTTTGACATGCAGAAGCTCCTCAAGAAGAGTTGATCCTAGTTGTTGGTTCTTTCAAGTGCTTCCCGTGTGAATATATGTTTGTTCATGAACTCATTACCTACTCCTATATCTTCAAGAGTTCCTCCTACTTTCTCTTCCAGGATACTGAGTGTTTCTGTTTTAATGTTTAGATCATTAATCCATTTTGACTTCTACTTAGTGCATGGTGATAGAGCTGAGTCAAGTTTTAGTTTTCAGAATATAGAAAGCCATGTTTTCCAGCACCATTTGTTAAAGAGGCTATCTTTCTTCCAGTGAGTTGTTTAGCCCCGTTTTGGAAGATCAGATGGCTGAGTGTGATTGTAGATGCCTCCGCATCTTCTAGTCTATTTCACTGATCCTCAGGTTGATTTGGTTGCCACCACCATGTTGATTTTATCACAGTGGCTTTGTGGTATAATTTCAGGGCAGGAAATGTGATGCCTCCTGCCTTGTCTTGGTTGGCCAAGATTGCCTTTGCAATTCTAGGTCCTTTGTGGTTCCAAATAAATTTTAGGAATGATTTCTCTATGTCTGGGATTGGTGGCAGTTTGATAGGGATTGCATTAAATCTGTACAGCAATTTTGGGAGTATGGCCATCTTCACGATGTTGGTTCTTCCTATCCAAGACTATGGAATATCTTTCCATTTTCTGAAATCCTCTATAATCTCTTTTCTTAGGGTGCTGTAATTTTCCATGAAAAGATCTTTGACTTCCTTGGTTAAGTGAATCCCAAGGTATTTCATTTTCTGCAGTGCTATTGTGAAAGTTATTGTTTCTATTGTTTCCCTTTCAGTGTGCTTGTTATCTGTGTAGAGGAATGCTATTGACTATTGACTACTGATTTTTGTATCCTGCTATGCTACTGAATTTCCCTATGAGTTCTAGTAGTTTCTTAGTGGAATTTTTGGGGTCTCCAAGTAAAGTATCACGTCATCTGCAAATAGTGATAATTTAACTTTTTCTTTACCTATTCTTTTTTTTTTCCATTTATTTTTATTTTATTAAAATACAAATGTCAATCACACAGTTTCAAGACACCTTAACCATACAGAGTCGATGAATTAATACATTGCAAACTGTTTTCATAACGTTTTGGTATTGTACAAGGTGCATACATGAAATTATATTTACAGGTTTTTTATAGCTGAATTATATCAAAGATTCAATAATTATTTACCTAGTGGATGACCATAGCACTAAAAGCCAACATAATATCCTGTCC
>PVKA01016621.1:0-47518 GCA_004027165.1 Ctenomys sociabilis | reverse complement strand
TGTTCTGTGCTACTTTAATCAGTGTTATCATTGGCCAAGTTGTTACCCCTGTATGCTGTGTTTGTCACGTGTTTATTTTGTCCACAAAGTATTGTTGAAGCTTTAAGTAGATGCATCTGGCCAATTGTCTTGACTGAAACAACAGCTTGCCTCTTCTCTGTTCAGTTACTTAAAGCAATAAATCATTTGAGTTTCTTGCCTTGTGAGTAGTATTTATCCTGTCACAACAAAAGTCTTGGCCTAACATCCAAACGGCTCTACCCCTGCATCCCCTGTGCAGGTTTTACAAGTCTCACTCCTGACAGCGTGAAGATTTGTGGGAGAAAAAAACAAAGCTCCAGTGGGAATGTGTAGAGGAAGCTAAGCATGCTGTGTTTTCTCACCATCTGTAAAGAGGACGGAAAGGGGAATTAAGCAAATAAGGGCGGGCACAGGCTGGGAGAGACATACACCTTTCCAAACAAAAAACCCTGCATCAGTTGCTAAGTATGTTTCCAAGCTTTTAACTATTAGTTAATGAGGCAAGTCTCTTCTTTTTCTTTTATTAAAAACTGTTTGTAATATGTGTTTATAACATTCATTCTTGTTTGACAAACTCCCCCACCCAGCCCTGTTTGTCACCTGTTTTTCTGTTTGCAATCCAGGGAGCAACAGGGCCTTGAGTTGCCCAGGCCAGCCATTTCTTTTTCTTTGTTTAAATTTATGAGCGGTCGGGGAGATGGCTCAGTAAAATAAACGCTTCCCTGGCGAGTGCAAGAGTCTTGAGTTCACTCCCTGGTTCCACCAATAAATAAATAAATAAATTTATTTATTTATTTATGTATTTGGCACAGGGTCTCACTAACACAGCACAGACTCGTAGTGATCCTCCTGTCTCAGCCTCGCCAGCACCGGGATTACAGGTGTGCACCATCATGCCTGGTCTTGGTGGCCAGCGTGGCATGCAGTACCAGGGATTGAACCTGAGGCACTTAGACTGCTGAGGTATCTCCCCAGCTGCCTGCCCTGTTTTCAAAATGACATTTTCCACAATTATACTGTCAGCAGTAACTTTATAGAATTTTGACTTTAGCACAAAACTTAAAGGATCACTACTTTGAAAAAACAATTCCAGGCTGCAGGGCTTTGTAACGCTCAGCCATGGGTACATTTTTAAATACTTAAGTGGCATTTATGTTTTCTGTATTTGCTGTGGGATTTAAAAAAATTAAGGTTACTGTAGCTAACTTGGAGTCCTCAAGGAGTTTGCCCTCATGATAAGCTGAAAAATAATTCTGGAAGGCCTTGTTTTTCTCCCTTGCTTCTTTACACCTCTCCTGCTTGTGGTAAATTACCAGTCTACAGAGGAAGTTCTCAAATCAGCTATGCTTAGGAATCACTGGAGATGCTTTAAAAAAATGATGATACCCCAGCCCTAACCCCTGACTCAATGGTCTGGCCGTCACGGCTTTTAAATGTTCCCTGGAGTATTCTAAGGTACAGCCAAGGTTGAAAACCACTGGCCACCAGATCTCTATGAATGGAATTGTGGTTGTTGTTTGTGAAATGAAATGCTTTTCCAAACTGCCCAAGGCCCAGTCTTGCATGTGCATTTCAAGTGTGTGCAGGGGTCCTGAAAATATTTTTGTGATTGCTGTCTTGCTTACTTTTCTCTCTCATCACTGGGACAAAATACCCGACACCCAAATTAAGGTAGGAAAAGTTCACTTAGCTCACAGTTTGTGGAAGTGTAAGTTTGTACTGGCTCTGTGGCAGAGGGCAGTAATAGGTGGTGGCAGAAAACAGAAAAAGCAACAACATCTAAAGAGGAGGACCAGGGGGAGAGACTGAGCCTCTTTCCCTCCCTTACACTGTATGCAGGCCATTCGTCTCAGGGCAGGCGTAGCACTCGAACCCATAATCCCAGCATTGGACCAGGAATCAATCAAAAGCTCTAGAAGCCCACCTCATGACTGCATGAGGCTCTGGGGGGACATCTAGACACAGACTATAACATCAACATGGCAAAAAAAAAAAGCCATCTTTTTAAGGCCCCAGTAACTAGTAAAAACCGCAGACTTGTGCTGTTGGCATGGGCTTGTGCGTGTGGGGGTTTTGGAGGGCTGCGACTATCGCAGTGGTCTATAAGGAATGGGAAATTGGGGGTTCTTCAGGTGACTTTACTGACATTCTTAGGAAGCTAAAGTTGAATTCTCATTCTTTTACTGTGCAAATGTTTGCAAGCTCACTCTTCACCTCCAGAGAGGTTCAGAAGAGAGCAGTGGGTAGAGTTTGGCATCACTTGCAGGCCACTAAAGGGAGTGAAGTGAATTTTTACCAGGCATGCTTAAAGAAATGCAGGAGTATCACTTTGAGTACACATGGCACAAGAGCAAAGTGTTGACAAGCTGAAGGAAACCTATGCTCAGGAAGGGGTGACACTGTCTCATATTGGGCTTGAATGGTGGAGAAGCCCAACTGGCAGAGGACAAAGCTGGCTGAAGTGCTGCTGACACAGTGTACGCTCGTAGCCTCATGATGAGTTAACCTCATTAACCTCTTCAGTGTTGTGTGAAAAGGGGCCAAAGGCACTTACCTTATCAGATTTTTGTGAACATAAATGTGTGTAATGTGTTTGATCTAGGGTAGCAGCCGATCATGGTGGCGACAGGTAATCAATGTGTCAGAGGCTGGTTGTGCTCACTCAGTACCCACAGGTGCTGATACTTTCTATCCATCTTGAAGTTTGGGACCATGACCCTGGTTCTCAGATGTAAACCACTTCTGGGCCTTACCTTTAAAGACATCCCTCAGACCCCTCCCTTCATTTCCATTACTCTTGGCTCTAGCTCTGGTCCACTGTGGTTCAAAGAGGACCATGACAAAGGTGTCAAAATAACAGTTGCCTTGCTAAGCCACAGTGATGCTGAAGTTTATGTTACTATGGTATAGTATTAAGTACCAGCAGTCCTGTTGGCAATACTGATTAAGTCCTAATTTACTTGGTAGTGGCTGTAAGTTTCAAAAAAGAAAAAATAACTTGAATCCTTTTTTAAAAAAATGTATTTAGGGGCCAGGGAGATGGCTCAGTGGAATAAATGCTTCCTTGGCAAGCGCAAGGGCCTGAGTTCAATCCCTGGTTTGGCAAAAAATAAATAAATAAATAAATAAATAAATAAATAAAAATGTATTTAGTACAGGATCTACAGGGTCTCACTACATAGATCCCACTCAGTGATCCTCCTGTTTTCAGCCTCTCAAGAGCTGGGATTATGGGCACACGCCCCTCACCCAGTCTCAGTCACTGTCTCAGTGCGCCCCGGGGCAGAACCCTGATCCCTGAACCTCTTGTCTGACTTTTTCAAATTGCAAACTGCCCGTATTTCTTTAGTTGTTGATGTTGGCGAGAGCAGCTTCGGAAAACACTAGCAAGAAGCATTTTAATTCATTTGTCGCAAAGCACATTTTATCAGTACTGTAGAATTCATCACTGCCGAGCTCTACCATAGACTGACTTTCAGGAATAGCTCCGTGGTAGCAACACTTAGTAGGAGGAACACATTGCCCTCACCTCAGTCTCATCACTCGCCCAACACCTTCTGGTTGAGCTCATACCCAACAGAGGCAAGATACTGCTGGAAGCAGTGCGATCTGGACTCTGCTGGCCTCACAGCTGTCTGCGAGTAAAGAAGTCTTAAGAGGGTTGGCAAGGGCTACACGTGCAGCTCAGTGCCACTCCTGCTGTGGCAGCAGCTTCTGTTTCCAGCAAGAAGTGGTAGGAAGCTGACTTGCATGAGTAGCACAGGGTGGGTGCAGGTGATCCGCTTTCTTTCTGCCTCGTGACCTACTAAAGTAACTGACGCAGCTTCCCTGGAGCCTGGGTTTCCTGTACAGAGTTTGGAACAAGGAAGTGTGTAGATGGCGAATCTAAGTACAAGAGCATGAAGCAAAGTAGTGTTCACCACAGGTTCCTGTTGATAGCATTCATTTCTGTGGCCAGACTAAGAAAACTCCTGTGGTTGCAGAACAGCTGGTTCTCAGAACCTGGTGGCTGCCAGCTTCCCCGGGCCGGCCCACGTGGCAGGGCTCTTTCCTGCAGCAGCAGAGGCAGGCAGCCTGTGTGACAGATGTGAGCACAAGAGGTCAAGGTACTCACCACTGTATAGAGATGTGTATTTCAGTTCCTACACCACTGTGCTGGTGCTAGGAAGACAATGCAGTAGGGCCCTGTGAACCGAGATAAGAATTCTGCTCCGGTGGTAAATGCAATGGAAACAACTAGTCAGCTTTAAGCAGGGAAGTGATATCAGACTTGTATTTTAAAAAAAGAGCCAAAGGGTACCATGAAGAATAATGTCCCAGGGGTCAGAGAGGGTACAGAGAAACAAGTTGAAAGGACAGTCCTTTATTCCAGGCAGGGAGTGCTGGAGGCTTAAAGCAGAGAAGGGACAGATCTGATTAGTAGCAAAAGCCAGCACGATTTTGTGATGGGTTGGGAGAGAGAGATCTGGAAGCTAACACCCTGCCAGGCCCAGCTGTGAGTTAGCTACCCTCATTAACGGCATTTTCTCAGAGTACCACTCCAGTAATACCACTATCGTTTGGAACTTTTCTAGACCCTCTGGGATAGATTTATGGATTTATTGATGAACCAATTCAACATGAGCAAACAGTGTCACTGAACCTCAACTCTTGACATCTTTCTTAAGACTGGACTACTACATTCCTAGCTTTTTGGAAATGGAGGTGCTGTGAAACAGAAAGAGGCAGAATGCTGCAGACTGCTCAGTGATTCCTCCAGCCAACTTCAACACCCCTGGTCTAGGCGCAGGCCTGATTTCTACCCTAAACAATTTCCAGTCATAAAGCTGCACCCGCAGGCGGGGGGGCAGTGGTGAACCACATGGCTGTCAGCTGTGGGAACTGTGTGGGACCAGGAATGGAGTAAGAGAGAGGTCACCCAGAGATGGTTTTAATTCCATGTTGGCTGACTGGTGTCCTTTAACCAGTGCAGTACAACTTACACTTCTCCATGTAAATGTGCTGCTCACTGATCATTAAGTTCAGGATCAATAGGGACTTTTCTGTTCCCTTTAAGTAATATGAAGGCTTAGTAAGAAATAGTTGTGAGAGTGAGCAATAAACTTCCTATAAGGATCTGTGTTCATAGACTTGCAGCCTTGGGTACTTCCAACCTTGATTCTTCATTGAAAAGAATAAGAAAATCATCTTAAAGACTCAGCAAACCAAAGAATTTCTAGATTCATAAAAAGCCTAATTTAAGAACTGTCTAACGCTTGTTATGAAGCCAGGGAGCTATCATGTTGGTGCGTGTCTCGGTCCTACACCCTTGATAGGTAAGGAAAGCAGCTTACAAAAGGTGGTACAAAGCGCACAGGCATTTGCGTGTATGACCTAGTCACTCGGCCATTTTGGTTTTCTTCTAAGGCCCCTAAAGATAGGCCTAGCTCCAATTAAAACAAACAAAATTGGAATAAGGTTATTTTTGTTCACTGAGTTAAAAATAAGATGGAGGACCACCTCTAACAGTGGGGACGATTTATGGAAGAAGCCTGGGACTGAAAGTCCTCTGAGGAGGAGAAAAAGATGACTGCGTGCCATCCGTCTGACTTTGCGCTCTCCCAGGCATGGAACCTCAGGCCAGACATGTAGCCACTTTGTCTCATATCCCTTAGTGGTAAAATGGGAAATAACTGTTCACTCTTGCCTACTGGAGATAGGTATTATGGGGATATTTAATGGATAAAACAAAGTATTTGTCAAGTGCTACAGTAGTAGTGTTCAATTGATAATAGAGCTCCAACTCAAATCCAGAGCATCAGTGAATTGTTAACTCCATTCACTACTATTTCCCCATCACCTTACCATTCTAACTTTGTGCTTAAATAACTAGGAAGTGAAAAAAGGGTAGTAAAGAATACAGACTATACTAAAAAGCAAAGAGAAGTGGCTGCGTGGAAGCACTCAACACTTCTCCGTCCCCTGAAGAACCAAAGCAACAAGTATGTAGTTCTACTGAGGTAATAAAAAACAG
Organism: Ctenomys sociabilis; assembly: GCA_004027165.1. NCBI lineage: Eukaryota > Metazoa > Chordata > Mammalia > Rodentia > Ctenomyidae > Ctenomys > Ctenomys sociabilis. The sequence continues at coordinate 41,484 of PVKA01016621.1, read as the reverse complement.
AAAATGGAAGATAAATAGAAACCTTGTAATACCCAGAGATCCAGGTCAAGGACACAATAAGAAAAATATCCCAAACCTGCGGCCCTGAATTCCACAGCCTGGAGAGAGGAAGTCTCAGCTCCACAGGGTGAGAGTCCTAGCAAACTGTAAATGCACATACTGACAGTCCTACCTTACTGGCAGTTCTGCAGTCCTTATAACTTTGCAGCCCAGCTAATTAGCCTGAAATTTTCACAGGCTTTAGAAAGAACTCTGGCTTTAGAAAGGGAATTTGCAACATCGTCCAGGGAACTCCCAGGGTATGCAGATGGGAGACATCTTGAGAAGGAACTGAGAGTACTATTGGCTGAGCCTGTACCAACAGTAGGGAGTCAAATGCATGTTCCCCTCTCCGAGACCCCACAGGTATTCCATGGTGGGCAGCTGTCTCAGGAACCAAGATGGCTCCATAGAATGATACAAGAATTATACAAGAGAAGTTGTGACACAGCAGATAGGGAGCCTGGCCTCTGAAACCAGGGATGCTGTCAGTTGTGTATAGTACCACACTGCAGCCAAGGCTAGAGGCAGTTTCCTGTGTCGTTCCCATCCCCAGTGCCGGCCACAAGAATAGCAATTCTGTGGTTTCACTGACTCAGCAGTCTTAATTTTTCTCTGGAACTGGGGATTGAACCCAGGGGTTTCACACTGAGCTACAGGCCCAGTCATTTTTTATTAGGAGACAAAAACAAAACAAAAGCTAGGACTGAACTTGTGATTCTCCTGCTTCAGTCACCATCATGTCGGGCTGCTCTGGCTCTGGCTGTCACCTTGCCCTGGGGTACGTCCTACGAAGGTCTACAGAGAAACTGAGGAGTTCCAGCTGTATTCTGAGTTTCTCTGGCTCCCACAAGTTCTGCAGGTAGAAGGAAGGTGCTTGGCCCCAGGTGTAACCCATTTCTAGCCCCTTACTGGTGGGCAGTACATCTGAAAGAATCAGGAGGCAGAAGTGTGCAGGCCACGGCCCTGTTCAGAGGCACACATCACTAGAGAGGATCTGAGATCCCGCTCCTGGGCAAGCGTAGTCTCAGCTGCAGAAGAGAGCTCTCGACCATCATCCTGATGCAGAACTGCAGAAGTTTCCAGGAGCACCACACAGTGCTGACAAACTGGGTGTGAGTGCCACATGGGGTGGTGTGATTCGTGCCCCCACCCTTCTCCATGAAATACCTGGTTCTGCACTGGTATCTAGGGAGATGACAAGTGCTACTGCTAGCACAGCCAATGCCTAAGACCCTCACAAGTAACACAGTCAACACTGACAGTCCCAGTGACTGAACAGGGGCAAATACTCCCACTGTAGGGACATACTGTTGTCTATGCCACACCTGCCTGAACTGCTAGACTGCTTCATTGTATGATATCTACATACAGTGGGTCTCTAACAGAGAACATACTGTGCCCAAACTCACTATAGTCACAGCCAAAGAAACTAGAGATTATGGCATTGTGCCAAGATGGAAATCAACTCTACACTGCATAACTAATATCCCTATGTATGTATCTTCAGGAGAAAGCCGCTTACTAAGCAGGCCATGCCACAAAAGTAAAAATATCCACTCTATTAGATATACAAATCTCGAGACAGGAACACAAACATGGAAAACAAGACAGTAAGGCACCTCTAAAGACCACAAGTCTCTAAGAACAGATTCCAAAGATAATGAAGTGGATAAAATACCTGATAATTCAAATGAATTATTTTGAGAAAGCTGGATGGGATTCAAGAAAATACAGATAAACAGTTAAATTAGTAAGACAATTCAGAGTATGAAAGGAAAATTCAGCGAAGAGACAAAGATTCTGAAAAAGAACCAAACAAATCTTGGAAGTGAAACACTAAACAAATCGAATAAAAAATTTAGTTGAGAGCCTCAACAATAGACTGCATCAAATGGAACAAAGAATACTGGCATGCAAAGACAGATCTTTTGCAATATCACATTCAGACAGGAAGAAAGGGAGAATAAAGAGACCATTCAACATGCATGGTACACCATTAAACAACCAAACATCTGCATCACTGACATACCCTAAGAGCAAATAAAGGTTAAAGCACAGAAAAGCTATTCAGTGAAACAGCAAAAATCTAATCTTAGGAAAGACGTAGATTTATAGTAGTCCACCCATGTTGTACAAGGAGGTTTATAAAACCCCAAATAAACATGACCAGAAAATATCTTTACCAAGTTGTCAAAAGTATAGAACCAAGAAAGAATGTTAAAATAAGAGTAAAGTGCCAAGCATTTAAGGGGAAACCCCATTACACTAACAGTAAGTTTCTCAGCAGAAACCTGGAGGCCAGGAGGGCATGGGATGACACTTCTGATCCTTAAACTGCCAACCAAGATTACCACACCCAGTAAGGCTGCCCGTCAGTAATGGAGCAATAAAGGAAAGCAAGATAAGCAGAAGTGAGAGAACTCATGAGCATCACAGCAGCCTTACAAAATGTGCCTGAGGGATTCTTGTATCTAGAAGTAAAAAAAAATTAACAACCATCATTTCAGCATGCAAAAGTGTAAATCCCCCAAGAATTACACCAGAGAAATGGAAAATCAAACATTACCAATGTAGTATACCATCAAATAATAAAAGATGAACAAATACTCCAAACAACTGGAGAGAGTGAATAAAATGCTAAGCATAAGTCTGTACCTTTCAATAACTATATTTGTAAATGGCCAATGAAAAGATACAATGGACAGGCTTGCTTTAAAAAAAACAATATGCTCTGTACAAAAAAACTAACCTCACTAGTAAAGACACATACAACCTCAAAATGAACGGACAGACAATAATACTATAAGCAAATAGAGTTCCAGACAAAAACAGTAAAAAGAAACAAATGTCACTATATACTGGTCAAGGGGCCCTATCATCAAGAAACTGTAACAATTATAAATCTATATGCACCTATTTCCGAGCACCCCATTTTATAAAACAAGAAGTGGTACTAAAGGGAAGGATAAGCTCTAACACATTAATAGTGGGGCATTTCAATACCTCATTTATACCAATAGTTGTATCATCCAGATGCCCCCTAAAATCAAGAAAGAAACATTGAACTATAGATCAAACAGACTTTACATTTACTGAATGCTCCAGCAGCTGTAAAAGCTACAAGTTCTTTTTCTTGTGAGATTTCTCTAGAATAGACCAGACCATGTAATTAGCCCACAAAGAGTTAACAATGTTTTAAAAAAATCATTTCTTGGGGCAGTGGAGATAGTTCAGCAATTTAAGCACCAGTCTAAGCAGGTGCAAAGACCAGAATTAGATCTCCAGTTTGATGTCCTGCTGGCCCCGTCCAGGGTGCATCCAGCCAGCCACGGAGACCAGGCGTGGTGGTGCACACCTATAATCCCAGTGCTGGGGAGGCTGAAACAGGAGGATCACTATGAGTCCAAGCTGCACACTGAGACCCTTTGATTTTAAAACAAAATCATTTCTTATATCTTTATCTGATAACATTCATTCTGGAATGAATCTAGATGTCACTAACATGAGAAACTTTAGAAGTTAAACATAAGGAGAACACATTTGCATCAACAGTAGGTCAAAGAGGAACATCAAAAGGGAAATTTAACAATTCCTTGAAACAAAGGGGAATACTACATATCAAAATGAAAGGGATGCAGCAAAAGCAGTACAAAGAGGAAGTTATGCCAATATGTAAAGCTTAAAAAAAAAATCTCAATAATGCAGCTGAAAGATATAGAAAGCAAGAACAAACCCAAAATTAATAGCTAGAAAAGATCCAAGAAATAAATGGAAGTAAAAAAAAAAAAAAACAGAAACAATGAAACCAAGAGTTGCTTCTTTGAAAAGAAAAACTAGCCTTTAGGTAGACAGGTAACTAGCTAGGTAGCAAAAGAGGGGGAGAGGGAGGGACAAGGAGAGAGCATCACATTTTAAAACTTAGCTGAAAAAGCAAATATTACAATGAAGACAGAAATAACAAAAGATCATTAGGGATTACTCTGGAAAAGCTACATGTTAAACCAGAAAATCTAGAAGAAATGGACTAATTTCTAGATATATATATATATATATATATATATATATATATATATATATATATATATAATCCACTAAAATTCAAAAATAAAAAACCCGAATAGACCAGTAAGAGACAGTTAAGACTGAATAAGTAATACAGAATCTCAGCAAAGAAGATTTCAGGACCAGATGGCTTCACAGCTGAAGTTTACCAAACTTTCATAAGAACTAATACCAGTCCTTCTCAAGACTATTCCATAAAATTAAAAAGGAGGGAAATACTCCAAAATTATTACAAAGCCAACAGTACTGTACCAAAACCTGACAAGGCCAATAAAAAAACAGTATACCAATATCTCTGAAGAACATAAATGCTGAATTCTATCAAAATATTAGTAAACTGAATTCAACTACACATCAAAAAGATTATACACAATGAAGTTGCTTTTTTCTCCACCAAAGATGGAAGAACAGTTCAACATATGCACATCAATAAATACAGTATTATACAGAAACAAGATCAGGAATAAAAATCACAAAACTCTCAATAGTGCAGAAAAAGCATTTGATAAAATTCAACATTTCTTCATAATAAAAGCCCTGATCAATTAGGTAGAAAGGGGCTGCAGAGACAGCTCAGTGGTCAAAATGCCTACCTGGCAAGCACAAGGATACAGGTTCAAAGTCAGTACCCAGTACCACATACCACACCAGCCCCAGAACCCCAAGAACACTGTGCCATCCCCAAAACTCGGTGTGGTGGCACACGCCTGTAATCCCAGCACTAGGTAGGCTGAGACGGGAGGATAACTATGGGTCAGAGCTACATAGCGAGACCCTGTACCAAATAAATAAATATATACATACATATATTTTAAAAATTAGGTGGAAAGGATCATATATCAATGTAATAAAGGCTATATATGACAAACCCATAGCTAACACCACAATAAATGTGGGAAAAACTAAAAGCATTTCTAGTAAACAGAAACAACACAATGGTGTTCACTCATATTGCTCTTACCATATTACCAGAAATCTTAACCAAAGAGGCAACAAAAAGAAATAAAAGACATGCAAGTAGAAAAAAGGAAGCCAGACTACCCCTGTTTATACATAAGATCCTATACCTAGGAAAACCTAGACCCCTTCAAACACTATTCAGTCTGATAAATTCAGTAAAGTAGGACATGCAATCAACATACAGAAATTAGTGACTTTTCTATACATCAATAATTCTTTGGGAATGAAATCATGAAAACCCTATTTATAAATACACACACACACACACACACACACACACACACCACGCCTAGAGAGGAATAAATTAAGGATGCTAAAGACCTCTATAATGAAAACTAAAATACAGTGATAAAAAATTTGAGACAATAAAAAGTGGAAAGATCCCAAATTTGTGGATTGAAAGAATACTGTTAAAATGCCCATATTACCCAAAGCAATCTACACAATCAGTGCACCCCCCCATCAAATTATCAGTAACATTCTTTGTAGAACTAGAGAAAACAATCATAAATTTCAAACAGAAGCATTAAAGTCCTGAAATACCCAACGCAATCTTGAGCCAAAATAGCATACCTGAAGGTATCACAAAACTAATTTCAAAATATACTCTTGAGCTATAGAAACTACAGCAGCATAGTACTGGCATCAAAACAGACACACAGACCACTGCAACAGATTAGAGAATGCAGAAATAAAACTCACACATCTACAGTCAACTGATTCTTAACAAACATGCCAAAACATACAGAGGAAGAATGACAGCCTCTTCTACAAGTAGCACAGGGGAAAACTGGGATACATCCACATACAGACATTTAAAACTTGACCTCTACCTCTTGCCCTGCATGAAGAACAACTCAAAATGTATTTTAAGACCTGAAACTTGGAAAGTATGAGAGGAAAACATAAGTAAACACTTCAAGAAATTGGTGCAGGCAGTGATTTTCTGGCTAGGGCTCCAAAAGCACAGGAAACAAAAAAAACTGACAAATGGAATTAAATCAAACTAAAAAGCTTCTTCAGAGCAACAGTGTGACGAGACAACCTACAGAACGGGAGAAGGTGTTTTTGCTGGCTACTCATCTGACAGAGAACTAAAATCTAGCATCTACAGAGAAGTCAAAAGAAAATAGATAATTTAAAAATGCAAATATTTAGATTTTAAAATAGCCAATATATAAGAAAACTGGTCAATGTTATTAGAGGTCAGGGAACTGCAAATCAAACCTATGATAAGATACTATCTCAAATTAGAATTGTGAGGATGAAGAAATTTATTCACAGGAACATGAATTAGTGGATAGTACGGCAAACAGTATGGAGATTCCTCAAAAATATAAACAGAATTACCATATGATCTATGTCCAAAAGAAATCAAGTCAGCATATAAAAGATACACCTGATGGCTGCATTGTTTATTACAGCACTAGGCAAAATAGCTAATATGTATAATCAGCCAAGGTGATCCCTCAACAGGTGAATGGATAAACAAAATATGGGATATTTTATTCAGCCATAAAAAAAACTGACTCCTGGCATTTGCAGTAAAATGGATTGAATTGGAGGACATCATGTTAAATAAGCTAGATACAGAAAACGATTCCATGTTCTCCCTGTGGACAGTGATTAGTAGGAACTGGGAAGGGTAGTGAGGATGGATAGGATTAGTTCACACTGCATGCATGTACAGAAGTATCACAGTGAATCCCACTATGTGCCACTAATATGTATTTATAAGATGATTTTTAAAAAGTAATTAAAAGAGGAGCCAGGGAGATGGCTCAGTGGAATAAGCGCTTCCCTGGCAAGCGCAAGGGCCTGAATTCAATCCCCAATTCTGCCAAAAAAAAAAAAAAAGTAATTAAAAGAACATGACACAAAAACAGACTTATCAGAGCAAAGCAGACCAATGGAGCAGAGTTGAAAGTCTTGGAGGGAAAATACATTGGTAAGAATTTAGTATGTGATTTAAAAAGCACTTGAAGTCATTGGAGAAAGTATACCAGTGGTGCAGACCTGTGTTGTGCATGCTGCAGTAAGCTGTTCGCACCCCTGAAAGCTCCAAAGGCTCCCCATCACTGGTAGACTTCAGACAGCTGGAGAATTGCGTGGAAAAAGTTGGAGTCATCAGTGCTCTAACAGCCTGCCTGCAAGCACAAGGACCAGGGTTCAATCCCTGGTACCACAGGCCGCGCAGGCCCCACCCAGGGCATACTGTGCAGGTCACCGAAACGGTGGTGCATGTGTGTGATCTCAGCACTGGGGAGGCTGAAACAGAAGGATCACAATGAGTCCAAGCTGCATAGTGTGACCCTGTGTCAAATGTGTGTGTGTGTGTGTGTATCTCCCATCAAATATAAAAATTAATAAGATCTATAAATTATCAGGAGAGGATATATCTAAAGAAACCAAGGGAAAAGATAGCCTGGTGCAAAAGACACAATTTTAAAACCACTGGTATAAATTACAACAAGTTAGGTATTACCAATAGGCTATGAAAAAATTTGTAAACTATGGAATGCACAAAAGGTTACCATTCTATACAGTTACAAATCAGTAAGATGTTAAAATGGACATTCATACAACATGAATGCACCATTCTCAAAAAAAACAGAAGGCTTAAATATTTTAATAAAAAATGCAATGGAACGATCAGAAAATCGTTAACTTTTAAAAAATGATCTTTCATCCAGTAAGTTATATATGAATATACAAGATAGCTTTCTTTTAGTTCAATGAGGTTTGTACTAATATTGTTTAGAAAAGATTTCATCTCAGTGCCGGGCGTGGTGGCGCATGCCTGTAATCCCAGCACTCGGGAGGCTGAGGCAGGAGGATTGTTGTGAGTTCGAGACCAGCCTGAACTACAAAGTGAGCTCAAGGCCAACCTGAACTGCATAGTGAGACCCTGTCTCAAAGACAAAAAGAAAAAAAATAAAATAAAAAAAAAAGATTTCATGTCTACATCGTCCTCTGAATAACTACTATGAGGACAACAATACCCAATGTATTATTGTAACTGTCATACTAACCTGTTTTGAAACTGTATCATTGCTATTTTATCTTCTCATTAATAAAAAATTTTAAAGTTAGGGGGCAAAATATTTTAATACTGAGGATATCTACTGCTGGTCAGAAATGGATGTGTTCATACCTGATTAGACTATAAACTGAGTAGGCATGGTATAGGATAATTTGACAGTAATAGTCAATTTTTGATCCTTAAGTGATACTTTTAGTAATTCTATAGGATTACATGTACACAAATTACACAAACCAATCTATTTGCTACAGTATCATGCGTCACAGCCCCAAACTGCAATCTAAAGATCCACCATCAAATATGGTTAAACACATTATGGAATACATCCACAACTTGAATGTGTAAAAAAAGAAGAGATACACACACATAAGCTGTCCATGTACAAAAGGGTTCCTTTCAGGTGTGGGAATGGGGTGGGAGAAAAGGCTTCAGCATGTTAAGTGTACGTACTTTCACAGTATTTTTTAGATCATATTTAACAGGTAATTAAAAAAGAAAAAAAAAAAAAAGATACACCTGAGGCTCAAGTACAGCAAAATCAGGCATAGGAATGAGATGGCAGGGACAAGGTGAATCTTAGGGATTCTCCAAGGTTTTTAGAACTTGGAACAAAGCAGACTAAAGGCTGATCTACACCCAGTAAAGTGTGGAATCATGAGTACAAAACATTTTAGAATGCACGCCGTGATTTAGGGTAGTGGCTATCTCTGTATGTTATCACCAGACTGATCGCTTGTGTACATATTAAGGGTAATATTAAAGAGAAGAAAAAAAAAAAAGAGAGAAGACATCTCACTGTTTTCTCTTGAGATGAGAACAGTACACTTCTTTGAACTGATTTAAAATAAAAATGAAATAACACATCTCAGGTCAAATTATCAGCATATGATCACCTATAATACCCAGGACTGAAGGAAATTGTTTTCCATTCAGGAAAAAGAATATCTCAGGAGACATATGACCTTGAATTGCATGCCTGTCACTTCTTGCACACATCTGTGCGAGTGGATACGCCTGTACATACACTTGTTGCTGCGTGTGCAGAATTAACCCTCCTAAGCATTGCCTGCACAGCTTGGTGCAAAATGTCCTATAACTCTTTTAAAAGTTTAAAAACTAAACAAATGGCCATTTTCTTGACCCCACTTCCTTTTCCAGCTATTCCATTCTTTTCTTCCTTATTCTTGAAATCATTATCCATATTTCCTCCCCAGTTGTTCCGAAGCCCACTCTAGGTTTTTACTCCCATCTCTATCTTATCCAAATCACCAAGACCTTGTTGCCAAGGCAACAGTGGATGGTCAGAATGTATCTTTTCCATTATAGCAGCAGCTTCCATGTTAACCAGTCCATTCTTAAAACGCTTGTTTAGTACAGCATCTCTTATAAGCTCCAAAGCCATGACTTAGTGTGGACCAGTGACCCAACAGGAGCACCGAGACACGGTGAGCAACAGAAATACGCCTGTAATGAATAAAAACAAATTATAAAAAGCCTTGATGCCATTCATACTTTTTAAAAAGATCTTAAAAGATTGCTAAGTTATCACGTCATAATAGGTTAATTAATGAGAGGAAAGAAATCCAGAATTGATCCTGTACTGTTGCTTTATAGACTCATTTCAGGGTAATCAACACTGATAAGGCAATGCTCATTTCAAAAGGATCTCAGATAACACATGCAGGAAGGAACAGGAAAGGATAATTAATCCTTAATGAAATAACAGATACAGGGAATGATCAGTGGCTGCTAAGACCAGGCAAAAGGTCAATGGAGAACTTTATACTGGATGGATGAAGCTACAAAGGCCAAAACCACTGTTCCATTCTGACAGTGAAAGTGGAGGATGTATGTGCCAACAAATACACCAACCTATAATGAAGCCCCCACCTAAAATCTTGACTCTGACCCTAAATAAGTTCTAGATTTAATGATCAGTTTATATGTATCAGAGGGTAAGGGATAATGTTAAATGACCCTTGAGGATACATTAAGCTGGGCTCAGATGGTGGAAAACTATAGGACAAAGGGGCCACTGTGTTCAAGGTGGGGAGAAAAGTGGGGGTTAGGAGTGTGCTAGAAATTTAAAAGACTCATCAACCTAATGCCATGTGTGACCTTTGAGGCGATTGGAGAACACAACACAGATGGTCTCAGATGATAAGGATTATTACTTGTTGAATATAATGAGGACATTGTATGAAGTGATGTATCTGTTAGAGAAAACAAGAATTTACAGGTACATGACAAACAGCATAACATTGACAGTAACTAGGTGAGTGATGGATCAATAGCAATTCATTCTGTTTTCTACTGGGTCACACATGGAATTTTTCATAAGTTTTTGTTTCTCCTTTTTTTCTTTTTCTAAAGTAGGATCCCAGGGAACATCCTTGTCTCACGACACCCACCTGTACACACACTGTTGGTGTTAAAAGTGTTGCTTGCCCCTTTGAGGGTAAATTGTTTGGGGAAGGTCAAAGGTTTATTCCATTTTCTAGTAACAGTGGCGCTTATATACTTAAAATTTAAGCGAGCCTTCTGCATATTAACCTAGTCTCTTGTCACAAGAAACAGTCTTATAAACTGGCCTTCAGTAAAGGCCAGAGAGGGTCCTTAGTAAATCATTTATTGCACCTCATCTGCTCTGGGAAGGCCCGTACATAAACAAATACCCATTATATGCCATGTACAGTGCTAAACAAGACTAGCTCCCTACTCATAGGAAGGTTTTAAGCCAGTGGATTTAATCTAAACCGTCTGACCTCTTGAAATCCTTCCTGAATAAGACAAGTAGCAGTAAATAATGGTAATACATTCATGCATACTGTATTAGTATTTTATGTGCATAATCAAATTTAACCCCCAGAACAGGCCTATAAACAATATACTAGAAGTATCACCCTTTCACACATAGATGTAGATGTCTAATTTAAATTTTTTTAAATTTATTTGATACAGATCAATGTATCACTTTGCAGATCAGATTCATAGTGATCCTCCTATGTCAGTCTCTCCGGTGCTGGGATTACAAATGTGGTTCTGGGGCCTGCACAGCATGCAGAACTGGGGATCAAACTCAGGTCCTTGTACTTGCCAAACAAGTGCTTAGACTGCTGAGCTATCTTCCTAGCCCAAGCTGTGTAATTTTAAATAAGGCATAAAGCAGTCAAGTGACTTTTCACAGTTATCTACCTTGTAAGTAGTATAGCTGAGATTTGAATCTGGGGACTCTGGCTTAAGGGCTCTCTCTAACCTATACCATTCTGCCACAGCACTATGAACTGCTAGCCAGCCTTGCTGAAGTTCAGTCATTTGAGCAGCAAAGCGATCTGGACTGGCTCAGCAGGTAAGGAGTAAGACTTTCTTGGACAGCAGGCCAGAAAATGGTATTCAGCACCTAGCACTGGAGTGACAGAACTTTAAGCAATTACACTGCAGACAAACAAAGGTCATGCCCTGGCTTATCTCAGTGGTGCACAGATGGTGACAGCGAGTGGGCAGCAGGGTGTGGGGTCAAGCTGCACTCCCCAGGACAGGTGGCCCTGCCTCTCTGATAATGGCAGGCACACAGCATGGTGCTGGCTAGGCAGAGGAAAGGGCAGCACCTCCTGCTCCCATCCTGTGCCACACTGAGGACAATTGCCCTGCTTCTCCACTCCGAACACCCAGGTCTCGGCTGGGCTTTCTCTGTACCTCAGGGTCTCTCTCCCCTGCCAGCCACTCGCAGCAGCTGTAAGAGCCCCTGACAGCTCACAGACCTGAAGCACAGCACATGTATCCTGGGCTTCCTCAGTGTCCAGCTCTACAGCCCAGCCCCCAAACAGAATGCTCTCAAACCAATCAGGAATTCAGGATTCCAGTGGCAGCTCAGAGTGTCCCACAGTCCCCTCACCAGTGAAACGCAGATTATTTCCTGGAATGGACTTTGATATGCCTATCAGCTCGACAGCTCCCCTCTTCCCCTTACTGAATCCATGTCTGAGATCAAATAGTCATATGCTAAATAATGGTGTTTTGGTCAATGACAGATTATAATACATATAATAGCAGTCTTATAAGATGACATTATCTGGACACATTATATTCATCTCAGTTTGTAAAATATACTCTGAATAGTCACACAACAGAATCACCTTGCTGTGGACAGCAGAACACTGAAATAACACCCAAGAGTTGGAGGCACATTTACTTAGGTTGACAGGCACTGATCAGGATCATTCCCAAAACAGCAGGCTCTGATGTCTGGTGGTCTAGGGCTTATTTGGGATAAGCAAGCATGAAGTAGAGAGACAGAATGGCTTGTCAACTGGGGACTGGTTTATACAATACACATCACAGTGACCAGCAATTTCTGAGACAGAATTGGATCAGCAACTATTACCTGGGCAGCTAAGACACTGAAGTGTACTGGATGGGGTTGTCATTTTCTATTATAACTTAACATGCATTTCTCAGGACATCCCAGTCTTTTTTTTTTTTTTGGAACTGGGGATTGAACTCAGGCCCTTGCACTTGATAGGGAAGCACTTATTCTACTGAGTCATCTCCCTAGCCCCAATCCCAGTCTTTAAGCAATTGACAAGAGCTGACCAAAACCATCTTTGTTTAAAGCCAGACAAGACTCAAAATAGGGCAGATATTACCGCAGTTATGCTAGCCTTATTCAGGTCCCATTAATTGATTATGTGTTTAAGTACAGAAGCTCCTGCAGCAACAGAGGTAAGAAAGGGCAGCCCGTCTCCTCTCATCAGCATATACACAGTGAGCTCAGATACTAGTCTGTCGTCCCTCCCAGCTCCCTCCATCCTCTAGTGTTCTCCAAGCCTTGGGCCACAGACTGTGACAAAAAGGACCTGGCCTCACTCAGCCCATGGTCTTCTTTATGATATTTAAAAATCTAAACCGAGAAGAAATGGTCTCTACTAGTTTCACCCGAGAAGCCTGGGAAGAGGCTCTACTGTTCTTTCTATCCACCCTTGGGGACCGGCTCTCAGCTTCAGATTTAGTGAGGGGCCAAAATGTAATGACTTTTTCAGTCATTCAGAAAATAATGCACCACATACTGGTGCCCAACATCACTCGAAGAGGAAGGAAATAAAAAGCACAGAAGCAGGATTTGGAAGTGGCTTTGCACCATTTCGTCAGTCCTGTGCACAGTTCCACAGCCAGCCAGCCAGCCAGCCAGCCAGCCAGCCAGCATGGATTTAACATGAAGCACAACAGTCACCAACACCTTTCTCCTACTGTGGTGAGGCAGGCAGCCAATACACAGGAAGGGTTTCATTAGGGAAGAAACAGTCAGGATACACACGTAAGAAATGCATTACCAGTGCTTGATCCTCAACTATTGCAGTTTGCCTAATAATTTCCCATTTCTAAACTCAATTTTGATGGTTCAAATAAGGGAGAAGTAAACAAAGGTATTAAAAACTGAGAATTTCAAAAGTAAAATTAAGAATGTATTTAAAGTTCATTGAACACAAGATGTGTGGACTGTCAAATAATTTGACAGTTTGATTCACACAAAAATCCAAAATTTCCTATGATTAAATAGACCAAAAACATGTATATATCAGGAAAAGAAAACTTGTATAAATATTTTTAATACAAATCTGAGACATCATGAGTTCATACCTTTGGCCTCTACAATTACAAGAGGTGTTCAAAGGGGTAGCCATGAGCTTGCAGGCATCTATTAGTACAGCAAGCAGTTGTGCGTATACATTTTTTGCCTCTCTCTCTCATACACATCCCACTTTTTTCCCTAATGGCGCAAAAGAAAATCTGTACTGAAAAACTCAAGGCACCTCATGAATCAAATTGTTACTAATGGAAAAAACCCATATAATAAAATAGTATTTCCATCAGTGAAGTCATTGCAAAAAGTTTATCCTTTTAATCTGTTTGCTTGTTTTTATTTTATCCTTTAGTCATTTAGTTCATAATTAAAAAAAAAACAAAAAACAAAACCTGAGGTAGAGGTCAATCCACCTTGCCACCAGTGATTAAAATCTCTCTTATTCTCTTGAGTGGATCTCACATCTTCTTTTATGCCTCTACCAACAGCCTACCACCACTTCTCAAACAAAATGTGTTCCTTGGGAATATGGTTATTTTCTAGTTGCTTGGAGAAGAAGTCTGTCATTGGAGGTGGGCCACAAATATAGAATAAAGTCTCCTTTGAAATATGATCTTTTATCTCCTCCTCCGTTATTCTTCCTTCTACCAAAAAGAATAAACACCAAATTAGGTCAGATATGTCTGCATTCTGAAATGAGGAGGGAGTAAGCACGATTCAGCAACAGTGTTTATTTGCAGTAAATCAAGCCCAGTGTGTCTTGGGGCTTCTCAAATGTATGGCAAGCAAAGTGGCAAGCTAACCGTAATGTACTCTGGAGGGAGAACCAGCTAGCTTACTGGTCTTTGATGGAGATGCAAAATTGTTTTCAGCAAAACAAAAGCATAAATGTTTCATAAATAAAGTTTCACAAAATCCTTCAAAGTGGAAAACCCTGAGTAACTTAAATGACAATTAGCAGCAAATGCAATCAATTCAGCCAAGGTTGGAGTATAAATTTTTTGTATGTACAACATAGCAATGACACAAAGGCCTCCTTAAAAATGTGAAAAAAGTTTAATATGGGCAGTAGAAAGTCTCTGCATAATAATTAAATCCCACTAAGCAATTCCTTGTTTTTCCATGATGAATCATCTCCAGTTCCCCTAGTACTGACAATCCCAGCCAGCAACTCCCAACAATAAAGCATATATGCCCAACCAACTGTCACATCCACCAAGGAACAGCATGGACATAATCAAAATATCTTTAGCGGACTCACCCGTGATATATGGCCTAAGTTCTGCACTGATTTGTGTAGTCTGTTTTGTAACGTGCAAACTGCATGCAATCTTCTCAGGAAATTCATTTACTAAATCGAGGATATTTTTCTGGAATGTCAAACATATTTGGTCACACTACAATTTTAAAAAATCAAAACAGATGTGCATTAACCACTGACGCCGAACCTCAACTCCCATTCTGCACACGTCTGCCACTCTTACTCTCTACTTAGAGAGATATTGTTTGCAGCCTGGTAGTCCAGAGCATTCAGAGTACAGAGGGCTATTTGGCTTTAATTGAAATCTGAATATGCTAACAAGCATATTACTAACTCTCTGGGAGTTTTTTCTTTTTCCTTTTTCTCAAGCATTGGCAATTAAGCAGCAGTTTCACTGACCACAGTTGTGTTTTTTAACTGTTTCTGTTCTTTTGTTCATTTCTGCAGCTGCTAAGCAGTCTTGAGTGAAAGCCTTCTCTGCTGAATGTACTTAGTTTCAACAGATGCAACTGATGGGGGTTTCATTTACCCAGCTGGGTCCAAACTATCTGGATCTCACTTACTTCAGTGACAGAGGAGCCCAATTGTGGGCCTCTTGACTCTTTGCAGAATCTCAGGGTCACGGTGACCTTTCTGTTCACCTAACCTACAGATTCCACCCCACCAAAACCCGCCTTTATCTTGTCACCTGACTTGGTGCCTCCTCAACACTAGCGGTTTTATTTATTCTGGGTAAGATGTGTTGATTAATTCTTATCTGAGCATGATAAAGCCTTGCCAAGCCTTTTGTCCAAGCCTTTGAAGAGATATCAGAACCCAGATCAGACATTTTTGTGGATAAATAATGCTACTGTACCAGTTTGCTTACAGCAAACTATAAAACACACATTCTTACTCTTACCTTAAACAAGAGTTCACTAGTGTTCTTTGCACTGTAGAATAGTTTTATTGTTCCTATCTCATATCCACTTCTTTTGTTTGCCCACTCTCGATGAAGATCTGCTGAGTACCGCAGGATGGAAAGCAGGGGGTTAATTCCAACTCCTCCTGCAATCAACACAAGGTTTCTGGGGGCATCTGTGGGCTGAGGGTCAAAGAAGAACTCTCCACCCACTCTCACAGCCACTTCAGAGTTAAGTGTACACTATGGTAGGGGGAAAACAGAAAAAAAAGGATCTTTTAGTCTTCTGTAGCATAGGTCTTAAACCGAATGTTCTACTTTAATAAAACCAACTGCTTACCTTCTACATTCATATCAGTACTTGGGACTATTTTTGCAGCTTGCTCTCAATTTTCTCATGGTACTGTGAATTGATTCCAAAATTATGCAAGCCACTTGCTGCCCAACCTTTGGGGTCCTTACTGCACACCCTCTCCAGTTCGGAGGAAAGGCGATTTGCTTCAGTGATTTTGTTATCTGGTGGCTTCTCGGGTGATGAAATGAGTTGACAAACGTGGTAATGAACTCCAGCAGGGAACAGCTATGGAGTACAGGTGTCCTGTATCCGAGGGGGATTTCTTACTCTCATCAAGTCTGAGAGAAACAGGAGGGGCAGATGCCATGACCCTGACTGCCACAGCTCATCAGGGCTGAGATGAGTGAGCACTGGTATCCCTCCCAACACCCAGCAGAGCACAGCAGGCCAGCTCCACAGGCTCAGACCAGCACAGCACTGCTGTTCAACACTGTTATCCTCACCCTGGAGCAGCCAGAACAGACCCCAGAGCCTTCACCTAGGAGTGAGTCCCACATAGGCCCACTCAGGTAAAGTTTCTATCTGGTGAGGTCATCACACCAGAAACATCACCAAACTTGAACTACTGATTCTGGAAGAAGCAATATTGCCACTAATGAGTTCTTACGGAAGCTTATGGCAGCACTTTTGGTGGCTACAATGATCTGGGAAACCCAAGTGGTGTTTAGAAGGCAGGGGGCAGAGCTGCTAGATATCCCATAGAATTAGTGGTGTCCTAGAGCTGGCTCCTACTACGCTGATGGTTACATTTGTAGGAACTCTGTGAGCTCGTATCTACTGGTAGTTGAAATGAGCAACGGGGGCGGTATTTACCACAAAGAGACCAGGGCTTTCTTCAGGGGCTGGCTTCCACTATTACCATTATCTGCAATAGAGAGGTCTGGCCTAACAACAGCTTCTGAGTGGCCCATGGGTTGCTTGTGTAGGTGAAGACTGGATTGTAGTGATCTCATACAAGACCCTAACTTTTCATAGACTTTTGAGGGCACACAACTAATTTGCTCTGAATTTCCTAGAATGTAACCCTGTGTACAGATTTACTGTGCTTGGCTGATGCTACCAATCATATTCAGGGCTCTAGCTGGTGGCATGTGTGTTGTCTTGTCACACCCAACAGACCTGCGTCATCTGCATCTGGAGACCATGTATTCATGATGGTTCTTTGTTTAGGAAAAACTACCTGATGGTTTTGGTCTATCTTCTAGTTTAGCTAAACTCCAGATTTGTATTTTGTAATACTCTTTGACTAGGGATTACTTTCCATTTATATTATTATACCTAAGAGAATTATGCTTTTTTAAAAAGTATGTATTTAATCCATTAACTATGAATTTCATTTCAGGATAGTTCTACAAAGAAGGCATTGGATTTGAGGGGATGAGAACTTTATATTGATTTAGGTATCAAAGACTGATCTTTAATCATAAAAGAGGTTAAAAATAAGCCCAGCAAGTCCTAACTTCTCTGAGTCTCTGGTGCCTGAAACTGACCTGCCCACCCCACTTCATGGGGTTGCTAAGGGCACTAATGACATAGGGTGTGTGTATGGGGGAATAACCAGGCTTTAGGTAAGAAAGCATTTTAATCAAAAGAGAAAAAGTGCTCTGCATATTGTGTCCTTCCTGTCACTAAAAGATAATCCAACAATAAAGAAACTAATATTAAGAGCAGGATAGGATTATATCATTACATATTCCTGGTGTAAACCCACTAAATGAACTCCCTCCTAAAAAATAGTAACATATGACATATTTTTTGAAGACCAAACCCTTGACATTCACGCACTGCAGGTAAGTAATAAGTACTTTCAGACAGTAATTTAACTTGAGGCTCAAAACTTGAAGAGAAGTCAAATTTAGTGAAAAAGCTAAGAAAAAAATGAAAACTGTCTGAATTCACAAAATTGGTACTTTTGGTAAGAACTATTACATGATTGGAAATCCTTTCTTTTAGGGAAAAATGTCTGAATTTAACTGTTTTAAATATGTAGGAGATTGTTACACGAATGATACTAAGTGGGTTTTCATTTGACAAAAGAAATTAGCAGCAAGACAGTATTTGGGCCGGGCGTGGTGGCGCAGGCCTGTAATCCCAGCATTCGGGAGGCTGAGGCAGGAGGATTGTTGTGAGTTTGAGCCCAGCCTGAGCTACAAAGCAAGCTTAAGGCCAGTCTGAACTACATAGTGACACCCTGTCTCAAAAAAGACAAAAAAAAAAAAAAAAAAAAAGACAGTATTTGGTTAGAATAAAATCTAGGAATGGCTGCACTGGCTACCCAAGTGCTTTAAAATGGTCCTTCAAGCCTTTGAAAATAGAGTCTAAGACACAAGAGCCTCGCCTAGGAATAACAATGGATTTCATCTTCCTACAGCCTTCCTCTACCCCTCTCTTGCTTGCTTATATAAATCTCTGTCCATAGGAATCTCAGCATAAGAGAAACTGAACATGACAATTTTCCAGTGGCTATCTTTGGCATACATATTTAGTATGACAACAAAGAAAGCCTTCTGCTTATTGTTTTTAGAAACTAGATCATGTTCAACCCCAAAGTTGGGAAGAAAATGTGCCCCAGGGAAGGATGATGCCCCAGAAAGCTGTTTTCTTTTTAGCGCCAAAATAATTCTCAGTAGATCTATCTTCTAATTTGCTACCATCTGGAAAGAATCAAAAGTTACTCTTTGTTTTTTGTTGATCAATAAAAACTGCCAGGGTAGCATGAATACAAAACTTAAGCCATAGGATATGTAAGTAAATGAAAGGACATTACCTTCAATTACATCTAACTTGAGTACAGATTTTCTACTTGTGAAATAACCTTTCCACAGTAACTGGAGCCAAGCGCACAACAGCTGCCTAGAAACCCTCACCCTGCCAGGAGTTTGAGCCAAAGCAATGAAATAAAGGAAGATGTTTATGGCACTTGATCCCATGTCCCAACAGAGCATCCTGGTGCCACTCAGACACTTACATGCCTCCATTGACCACTCTAACAGCTTAATAAGACAAATCCTCAGGAGAAAAATAGCTACCTGAAAATGGTTCCAAGAAAAATCTGACTTCATAAAGGCTGTCTGCAACTCCCACTGGGCAGAGTGGAGCAGGCACCACAATTAGGATGTGCATTCAGGCAGTGCCACTTTCAGATTTTCTACAGCTCTAAGAGTAAGTTCCTTCATTGAAATGCCAATGAGGCATGAAACCAAGCAGGGAGCCGTGGACTAGGACCAGGTCAAGTCACGTGGGAGGCTAAGGACAGCCTTAGAGCGAGTGTGTGTGTGTGTGCAGGCACACTTCTGGCACCAGGAACAAGGGTACCTGCGCTCACTTTGAATCTGACAAGGGTCATGTGGGCACCTTGTTGGGCCCACCCAGCGGCATAATTTAGAGACTGAGATTGCAGCCTATAGACAATTATGGGTTGAAAATCTACAAAGAATTTAAAAAGAGGCAGCTGAGGCCATACCTAAGGAGACTCAGAGGCAGGAGGATAAAACATGACAGGATACATTTACAATGCAAATGCCACAGCAAGCAAGCACCTGGGGTTTCCTGAACAGATACAGTTGAGAAAAGAATATATAAGAATGTATTTTTGTGTTCCTATAAATTAAGAAATTATCTTACTATGTTTTTTTTTTCTTTTGGCATATATTTCTATATTCTATATATAGACCTATGTGCCTACTATCAAAATCAAGAAATAGAATTGATCCCCTGGGTATAGTGGCATGTGCCTGTAATGCCAGCACTGTAGAAAGCAGAGGCAGATGGATTTCAAGGTCAGACTGGTAACTTAGTGAGACCCTGTTTCAAAATTTAAAAGGGAAAAAAGGCCAGCCAGATAGCTCAGCGGACTAAAGTGCATGCTTAGGCAGAGTGCAGGGGCCAAAGTTCAATCCCAGGAACCACAAGCCACGCCAGCGCCTCCCCCAGGGTGCACTGAGATGGCAATTGAGACTGGGCATGGTAGCATGCACCTGGAATCCCAGTGCTTGGGAGGCTGAAAACAGGAGGACCACTATGAGTCTGATCTGTGTAGTGAGACCCTGTAGTAAATTTAAATAAATAAATAAAAAGGGTCATGTGGAGCTGGGGCTCAGTGCAAAGTACTGTTAAAAAGAAAAGCCTTCCCCCAAAAGTTCCTATTGTCCCTTTCCCTACTCCAACCCTTGCCAGGCCCTGATCTGTTTCTATCATTCTTTTTGTCTTCTAGAACGTGGCATAAATGCAACTGTACGGT
Source organism: Ctenomys sociabilis (assembly GCA_004027165.1). Lineage (NCBI taxonomy): Eukaryota > Metazoa > Chordata > Mammalia > Rodentia > Ctenomyidae > Ctenomys > Ctenomys sociabilis. Next base: position 21,039 of record PVKA01016621.1, on the reverse strand, counting down.
ATGTAACCTGTTGAGACCACTTTTTCATAATGCCTCGGAGATTCACCCAAGTTGCTATGTGCATCAGTAGTTCATCTCTCTTCATTGCTGAACCCATGACATTAACAGTCTGTTTATCCATTCTGCTGAGGAACATCTGAGTTGTTCCTAGTTTTTGATATTTACAAACAGAACTAGTGAGCCAAATGTGGTGGCACACACCTGTAATGCCAGCACTCGGGAGGCTGAAGCAGGAAGATCACTGAAAGTTCGAGACCAGTCTGGGCTACAAAATGAGCTCAAGGCCAGCCTGAACTGCATAGTGAAACCCTGTCTCAAAAAGACAAAAAAAGATGAAGAAAAACACATAGAACTATTATAAACATTCATGTTAAGTTTTTATATGAACATAGCTTTTATTTCTCTAGGATACACTCCTGAATCATACTGCTGGGTTACATGATAAGTGTACGTTTGTATGAAATGCCAAATGTTTCCCAGAATGGTTAGGTTATGCTATCTTGCTGCTGGCAACATGAGCCAATTATGAGTTTCAGGGGCTCTACATCCTTACCAGCACTGCAAACTGTGGGTGTTTTCAACTTCAGTTATTCTAATGAAGCAAGATAATTATATCCCAGTACATACTACTGTAACCTGTACTCCTTAATGATTGATGATGGTGGTAGCTTTTCATTATTTATTTGCCAATCTTATGTCCCTTTTTCGTGAAGTATCTGATACTCCCCCTCCACCCCCGTGTGTGTGTGTGTGTGTGCGCGCGCACGCGCATATGTATGGTAGCAGTACTGGGGATTGAACCCAATGGTTCTACCACTGAGATATTCCCCAGCCTTTTTTTATTACATCTTTAAGGCATGGTCTCACTAAATTGTCCAGCCCAGCCTCAAACGTGCGATCTTTCTGCCTCAGTCTTCCAAGTAGTTGGGATTAGAAGTGTGCACCACTGTCCCTGGGCTTTGTATATTCTTTCATTAAGAAGTCTTCTTTTGGTTGACTTTTGATATTTCTTTTTTTATATATATTTTCTTTCTCGAGTACCTGACCTACAAATATTTTCCTCTAATTTATAGGTTTTATTCTGAAAATAGTCTTACAAAGGCCAGGTGCGGATATGCATGCCTGTAATCTCAGCACTTGGGAAGCTGAGGCAGGATGATCACCTCGAGTTTAAGGCCAGCATGCACCTTATAGTGACAGCTTGTCTCAAAAGACAATTAAAATCTCCACCAAAAAAAAAAAAAAACAAAAAACAAAAAAAAAACTCAGTCTTACAGAGAAAGTTTTAATTTTGACCAAGTCCTATATGTAATTTTTTCTTTTCTAGATTTTGAGTATGGTGTCATGTCTAATACCTTTTTGCCTATCTTCAAATTCCATCTATCTCTTGTTGTCTTCTAGAACTTTCATAGTTTCATGCTTCATATTTAGAGTACAAACCATTTTAAGTTCATTCTAAATATAAAGTATGAGGTTTAGGTTAAAGTTCCTTTCTTTTTTGGCATACAGGTATATAACTGTTTTAGCACTATTTGTTGAAAATGCTATACTTTTTCCAAAGTTTAACATCTTTGCCAAAAATAAAATGTTCACATCTGTGTTGGTCTTCTTCTAAATGCTATATTCTGATCCACTTATCTATGTATCTGTTCCCTTCACCAATATATCCCACTACTGTAACTGTTATTTTAGTTTAATCTGAAATTTGAATAATGTGATTCATTTTTATTTTTCAAAAGTGTTTTAGCTATTCTAGTTTCTTTTCCTTTCCATTTAAACTTTAAAATCCTTTGGCGACAGCTATTTTAAAAAAACTCTTAAAATTTAAATTATAAATCAATTTAAAGACTGACTTCTTTATTATCTTGAGTCTCCCAACTCATAAACAGAATTAACTATTTACTCATATCTTCTTTAATTTTTTTTTTATGAGATTGAGGTAAACTGATTTTTTTTAGAGACCACCTATTTAGAAGATGGTGCTATAACAGGGAACGGGCCCAAAGAGTACCCTAAGCTAGCTGCTTTTCACAACACAAAACCTCTCAGCAATTTCAAGGGCATACTGGCTTCTATGTGACCATTTGATTCTTTGTGTGCCCTCTCTTCTAGCTGAACCAGAATGTGTCCATATGGGACCCATACAGCCTCTAAGTTCAACCATCCACATTTTCTTTTGCAAATAATGTATATAGTCCTACCCCATCCACATACATGTTTTGGTGCTCGGCAAGATCTACTACTGTTGTCTTCTTGTCCTCTCTCCTCTACTTATTCCCATGTAGGTCCTATATATAAACACAGTTCTCTACAGACTTTAAAAAGATACTATAGTATGCTTTCAAGTTCTGTTGAAAATAAAGTTTTGTTTTTATTTTCTGTTTTCTTGACTTTCAGTGATTTTCCAGGGAAAGAAGGACACAATGCTGAATTTCTGAAGCTATATTTGTGCTAGTACATTTCTTTTCGGTGTAGGAGATAAGAAAACACCTTAAAAATGATGGGGGTTGTCACTATATGCAGATGGCACACTAGTAAAAAAGACCAGGGCAGTGAAAAGAAGACTGTGATCAAAAACTAAGATGAGGGCTGGGGAGGTAGCTCAGTAGAATAAGCACCTGCCTGGCAAGCTCAAGGTCTTGAGTTCAATCCTTGGTACCATAAAAAAAAAGGGGGTGGGAGGAATGGTTCAGTAGAATAAGCTCTTCCCTGGCAAGTGCAAGGGCCTGAGTTCATACCCGGTTCCACCAAAAAAAAAAAAAGACCTAAGATGATAACTAACATGAGTATATTTTGACACTCAGCTTATGTAGGATTTCTGCTGAGCCCTGTAATAAAGCATGAGTTATTAGCACTGGTTATATTGAGATTCCCTCTCAGAGTCCTACATAAAGAGATCAACAGGATTAGAGAACACCATGGATTTGTAAGTGTTCATCTCTGGGCACCAACAGTATTCTATAATTAGAAATGTTTTCTCCAAATACCAGACAGGATGATAATTTCCTTTACTTATGATTATACTAAAATAATTCAATTTACCTTTTACATAGCAAACAAAGCCAAATTTGAAAAACTTAGATAAAATGCAAAATGTTTTAATTCTCACAATATTCTATTGGATATTATTTGCTAAGACAAAATATCTCCAAATCCCAGTCCTTGTGAGCCACACTTAATATATTAAAAAGATTCTACTTCTTTACCCTTTCTGGAACACTCACTGTGAACATGTACGTTTTATATTCAATACCAAGTTCTGTAGGTGGAGCAAGTGAGCCAAACAGAGATCTTGTGGGAGGCAGAGATACCAAATCTCTTGGTTTAAAAGGTAGATGCTCACCTCATTGTGAACCCAGAGAGCAGGGGGGTGGTTTGTGTATTTCACTGCCAACTCTATCATTCTCTCTTGTTCTAACAGTCTGGGGCTGGAGCACACTGAAAACCCACCAACCACAGAAACTCCTGGGATGAAGAAATCAATCCTAAAAGAGGCAAATAAATGATTACTGTTAAAAATCATTTTAAAATAGACAACAAGGTAAGCAAAGTTGACAACACTCTAGAAGAAGAAAAATTGCTAAAATTAAGAACAGAAAATAGGTCATTATCAACAACTGTACAAAAAGAGCATAAAGAAACTTGATGAATTGTACATCAAAAATTAGTTAACATAGATAAAATGTATATAGCTATTCCTAAAAATATATAAAGTGCCAGCTGTAACTCACAAAGAAACAAAATATGAACAGACCCCTAAGAAATTAAAGGGTTGAACTAGGACCCCAACAAAGAAAAGTTCTGATCCAGGTGGCATCACTGGTAAAAAAAAATTCAAAGAATACTTATCTTTCACAAACTTCCCAAAACAAAGGGAAACTTTCCAACTCATTTTATATAAGACCAGTATTACCCTGATATCCAAACCAGGCAAAGATGCTGCAAAGAAACTATGGACCAATATCCCTTCTGAATAAAGACACAATGATCCAAGGGATACTAGGCCAGTTTCACATTTGAAAATCAATAAAACCCACATGACTATCTTACTAGTCACAAAAGACATTTAACAGAATACAACATTTTCATGATGAAAATACTCAAGCAAATAGAAATAAATGAGAACTTCTTCAACACAAGAAGGGGCATTTATAAAAGACCCAACACTGACATCAAACTTAATGGTGGAAGGCTGAGTATTTCCTCCTCCTCAGAACTCGGCAAGGATGTCTACTTCTACTGCTTCTGCTCAACAGTGTACTAGGTTCTAGCCAGTGAAAGCCAGGAAGTCAAATAAAACCCGTCCAGATTATTGCAGGAAAGGCATGAGCTCAAAAATGGAAAGTCCAAAGGAATTCCCTGAAAAGACATTAATAAATATGTTCAAACAAGATCAGAAAACACAAGATTAGTATACAAAACTCAACAGTATTTATTCTGTATACTGTCAGTGAAAAATCCAACTATGAAATTTAGAAAACCTTCCATTTATAATAGCATAAAAAGAAGACAACTTTAAAAACCAGTATAAGACTTGTATGCCAAAATTTAAAACCACGATTGGAAAGTACAAGACTTGTACACCAAAATTTAAAACCATGACTGGAAAAAGAACTTAATTTCCAAATAAGTGGAAAGATATCTCATCTTCATGAACTGAGAGACTTAATGTTTTTAAGATGGCAGTATTGTTCAAATTTATCTACTGACTACATACAGTACCTACCAAAACATTAGCTGGTTTCTTTGTACAAAGTGATAACTTCATCAAAAAGTTCATATGGGAAACTGAAGGAAGCCAGGATCTTGTAAAAGAATAAATTTGGTAGAAGTCTTATCTCCTGATTTCAAAAGTTACTAAAAAGCTACAGTAATGGAGACATCGTGGTATTGGCACAGTGCTAGGACAGAGACATACAGCAAATAACACCAGTCTAGAAATAAACCATTAAGTTCTTAGGAAACTGATTTTTGACAAAGGTGCCAGGATAGTTTATTTGGCCAGTGGTACTAAGACAACTAAATATCCACATATAAAACTGTGAAGTTGGACCCATACCTTTTATCATATGTAAAAATTAAGTAAAAATGAACACAAGTTTTAAAAAAGGGCCAAAACAATAAATTTCTAGGGAAAAAAAACATAGGTTATAGATTTTTAGATATGGCACCAAGTCACAGTGGTCAAAAAAGGAAAAAAGAGAAACTGGATTTCATCAAAATTAAAAACTCTGCTATAAATGATATTGTCAGCTCAGTGGTCTAAGCACCTGCCTAGTAAGGGGATTGATCTGGGTTCAATCTCTGGTACCACATGCAGAGCTGGTACTGGAACTCTGGTTGCACCATGATGGCCAGGCATCGTGGTACACTCCTGTAATCCCAGCACTGGAGAGACTGAGACAGGAGGACTATGAGTCCAAGCTGTGTTGCAAGACTCTGTACCAAATAAATAAAAGATTTTAAAAATTAAAAAAAATGTTATAAAAAACAAGCAGGGTACAATGGCACATGCCTGTAGCTGTATCTCCCTGGTAGGCTGAAGCAGGAAGATCTTAAGTTTGAACCCACTCTGGCCAGCTGTTAACAAGACCCTGTCTCACAAACAAAAAAAGGCTGGACATGTAATTCAGTGCAAAGGACTTGCATTCAACCCCTGCTAGCCAGGAAGGGAAGACCCTTTTTTTTTGGTACCAGGGGATCCAACTTGGGACCTTGCACTTGCCAGGCAGGTACTTATGTCATTCAACTATCTCCCAGGCCCTACTATCCAAGAAGAGGGGGGAAAAAAAGGTAATTTTCTCCATTAAAGGACTTGAATTCACAGATTATACAAAATACTGTAACTCAGCAGTAAAATAGCCCAAATGTAAAATGAACAAAGTGTTTTAATTAACATTTCTTCAAAGAAGACACCTAAGTAGCTAATAAACATATAAAAAGATGTTCAACAGCATTAGTCATTAAGAAACTGATAATCAAATCTACACCCAAAAGACAAATAGCCAAGTACTGGGGAGGATCTGAGAAACAAACTCATATATTTCTTGCCAAATGATATAGCCACTTTAGGATACAAGTTGGCAGTACATAAAATGTTAAACAGTTTATCAGACCCAAAATTCAACTCCTATGTTTAGAACCAGGAGAAATGAAAATATACACCCACTCAAAAACTTGAACACCAACATTCATAGCAGCATTATTCTTAGTAGCTCCAAAGTAGAAAAATTTCTAAAATGTCCATGAGTTGATGAATGAATAAACAAAATATGCCATAGCCATGCAATGGAATGAAGTACTGATACATGCTACAACACAGGAACAGCCTGAAATTAAGTGAAAGAAAGCTAGAAAAAGTGAAAAATGAACCACATGCTCTATGATTCCATTTATGTATTTGCCCAGAACGGGCAAATCCAAACAGACAAGACAGCAGATCTATAGCTGTCTATGTGGCAGGAGGATACAGAGAATGATGACTTACAAAGATTTCTTCACAGGATGATAAAAATGTCCTAAAATATGGATTATAAAGATGGCTACACAACTAATTATAATTAAATCTAGTAAATTCAGTATGTTAAGTGAATTTTACATGTAAATTATGTTTTAGTAAAACTGTTCTTTTAAAAACAATGGCAACTGCCAGGCATGATGGTGCATGCCTATAATCCCAGCTCTTAAGAGGCTGAGGCAGGAGGACTGCCTTGAGTATGAGGCTAGCTGAGGCTACACGGTGAGTTTAAGGACATCCTGAACTACTAGTGAGACCTTATCTCAAAAACCAAACCAATGGCAATAAAAACTCTTTCGCTGGTATTTGCCAATCTTAAACAAGCTAATGTGGCCTTCTGACTTCTGAAATTTTATATCCCTTTCTTTTCTTCTAATCTCATTTTTAATACTGTAGAAGTCTCCCAAGTTTCAAAATTCTATACCACAGAAACTTTTTCTTGTTGGGAATTTAAAGGCAATGCAACAAACCTGGACATATACCAAGGAAAGGAAAATTTATTACAACCTGGCACCACAAAAAATTCTCAACCCCATATCTAAGGAATGTAAACGTTCATTTAGGTGTTTCTCTGCCACAAAGGAGCAAAAAGTATCATCTCTCCCTGTTTGCCTTCTTACATGCAGACTTCTTTGAAAAGAAATGGATGCTCTCTACTGGTTAGATCCACCACCTCAACTTATGTCCTCTAATCTCTAGCCTTAAATATTTGTTTATTATTAGAATCTTTAAAAACCAGCTCTGGATTGGAAGTGATCAAGGAAAGCTCCATAAGTTACTTTCACTGGATTATTTCCTGTGAATATCAACTTACCTTTAATTTCAGAGAATGTTATTAATACAGTTGCTATATGCTATCAGGAGACCACAGAATTTCCATGTTTGAAAAATAAATCAGAGCTGTTTCTGCTCCATCTCCTGAAGTACAGCGCCCTCTTCTGTGCAGTGCTGATAAAAACCTCCTAAATAAGTGAAAGGAACCCTTTTCCTAGTATACCTGAAAAGCTACCTTCACAATAAACTTGATACAGAGAAGTTCAAATTACATTAAAAGCCACATATGAATAGATTTTTAAAAATATAAACAATACGGATTTCATAAAATATCAGTCCAAGAAAAAAACCTTTCAAACACCTTTGCAGGGTCAGCCACCTTGGGAACCTTGCACGGAGGTCTGCTATACACGCGCAGAAGTGGAGCCCAGGCACGCAGTGGCGGACGTGTCTCTGATGCCCAACCGACACCACCAGCCAGCCCCATCTATAGGAGGAGCCCCCTAGTGGGGAGCACGCATGCACACCAGGGGCCCTTGCTGTACTGTGAGAGCCGGAGCTGCAGTTCCTGCCACCGCACTCGGCAACAACGGCAAAGCCCACCCCCATGGCGTAACGCTGCCTCAGTCACGGATGCTTCTGTTGGCAAACAATTTGGTTCACAAACAGAAGCATTTGGTAAAACTGCTTTGGTCTGTGAACTCCGCACTGGGTGACAGACACAACTGTGGCCATCTTTTCCAATTGTGACCCAGGTTCCACTGTACATCCAGGAGGTACAACCACCATGGATACCTTGGTTGCTGCCTTCAGTAAACCCACTTTAATGGGAGAAAATCAGCACGTACACAACTATCAAAAATCTATAGTAACATCTGCTGAGAGTAGGGAGACTGACACAGCTATCTATACCACGAGCGGAGGAAGCAGACTTCACAAGGCTCATGTTGCCTAAACCAAGTTTTCCACAGAGCAGTGGAAAATAGGATCTGAACGATGGGCTGATGAATACAATCAATACAATCATTATTGTATTCATGTGACCAGAGTCTGATGTAAATCAGGGCTCCTGCAGGTGGAGGTCGTGCACTGTCTAACACAGAGGGAACCTGCTGCAGGACAGGCGTAGGGCCTTATTGCTCCAATCTTGCTCCCTTCATCTGCTTCACTGAGAAAACACCCTGCCCCTAAGTGGCACCCTCTCTGCTCAGCCAGCATGAACTAAGTACGGGGCAGTGTCAGTGCTGTCACAGTGGTGAAGCACCTTCGTCTACTTCACCTTGGCCTGCCACGCTTCTAACCAATAGCTCCACTGCACAGAAAATGACCAAGGAACTAAGAACTGAACTTGTCTCCTGGGTCTCACCAGCACAGAGGAACTACCTAACTGAGTGAAATGCTAACAAGAACCCAATTCATAAATAGGCATTGTGCTAAACACTTTAAATATCCTCAAAGGAATACTACTGCTCCCTCTTTAATGAGCTGCACACTGAAGCCCAGAGGAACGCAGAAGCCACCCTACGTAGGCACAGACCACAAGCATGTGAGTCACAGTCCACAGAATGAGTCCTCTCTGCCTCATGCCTGGGATGGGTTCTACCCACAGTGCAGCAGCCACTGCAGTAGGCAGGCAACGAGTGCCACACTGCAAGGGGACAGCTGCATGCTGCCTAGGGACTGCTGCTGGCGTGAGCATCCCACTCCAGCGAGATGGAATTCTGACAAGATGAATGGCCAGACTCTCCAAAGAGCTAGATGCTAAGCAAGCAGTCTTCCCACCAATGAGAAGAACTCAGGGTTTTGGCCTGCTCCTGTATGTTTTCTGAGGTGGTTTCCTCTCTGACTTTTTCCTCTGGGTGTGACTGCTAAACTGGCTTCCAGGTACAGGACCCCTGGAGAGGAGCCAGTAAGACCACAGTGCAGTGCAGCAAGGGCCCCTGTGACTCACTCCAGGCTTCTGTTTTAGGAGTCTGTAGCCAGATTTCCAGCTGGTCACAGACAGCATTCTTTTTTAAAAAAATTATGTATTGGTATTGGGTCTCACTACGCAGCTTGAACTCATAGTGATCCTCCTGTTTTTAGCTTCCCCAGCCCTGGGATTACAGGTATCCGCCACCATGCCCAGCTGGACTTACTGGCCAGCTCAGCGAGCCTAGGGGCAGAGCTAGCATGGCATGTGGTGCTGGACATTGAACCCAGGTCCTTGTGCTTGCCTAGGCAGATGTTTAGTCCGCTGAGATGTCTCACCAGCCCTATAGACAGAAGTCTTTTATTTACTAACAATTGGGTCTGGAGCCTCATCTGAAAGTTTGACAGGTGTCAGAGGAAGCCACCAGTCAAGAAATCAGAGATGTGCAACCATGACCCAGTTTTCTGTCCCAGTGATGAGCTTAGGAGCAATCCTCACCTTATAGACAGCAGCTCTCTGCTCTGATAATAATCCTAACTATACAGACTGCACAGCAGGTATTTTCTAACTCTCTTCTCCAATATGCCAAACAGCATACTACTAATCTGCAGAAACAAGGTCCTAGAGCACAAAGTCAACCTAGCAACAATACAGAACAGGTAGAGATCACCAACCGAAGCAAAACAGCCATCCTGTGACTATACACTATAGAGCTATACAATAAGCTAACAGTAAGAGTGCAATCTTGTAAAAGGGGAGGGTCTGGGGCAAGGAATAACTACTGACCCACGGGAGCAGAAAAATGGTACTGCTAGCCAACCAATTACCACCACTCCTTGCTTCAAGGGGGTCAGGCACACAAAATCAGTCCTCACATCAATGAAAAGACCAAATCCACTCACTGGGGTGAGATATATAACAAGTACTAATCCACTTGCGGGCACATCATGGTGACAGTACTGTAACCAACACCCAGCTTTGGTCCTGAGTCTTGTCAGAGTTCAGAGTTGAATGCAGAGACAATATTGTACACAGGATGCAAACACTTGCACAGAAAAGAAATGAAGAAAACCAGACCATTACAATTAAAGTTTCCACTTTTCAATGGAGTAACTGCTAAATCATTCTGAAGGGTAAATATGTGGCCCACCCCTCAAAACTGCCAAAATACATTTAATATGTATCACTGAACATGTGCAAAGATTGCAGTAAATTGCTTCACAAACGCAAATTATTGCAATCAGCATCTTGTTTTCTAGTTCTAAATTCAAAGGCAAACTATTAACACAAGCCTGCTAACTCTTGCTATTATCACACATCCTTCTTCTAACAAAACCCCATTTCCAGATGGACTGCCAAAATTAGTCAAGAGACTCCTAAGAAATACTACCAAGACTGATGTGCCAAAAATTCATTTAGAAATGAATGCTTTTTTAAAATAAAGGACATACACACCCAAACACACCTTTCCTGCTTTATTTACAATTCAACTTGAATTGCAGCTCAGTGAGGCCGTTCAGAGAAATAGTGGGACAGCTGGGCTGTTAGCCTGTCGGCATACTGATTAGTCCCCAGTCAAGGGGGACACACTTAAGTGTGTGTGCTGGGGGCGGGGGCAGGTGACTAGGGAATCCTGAAAATAACTGTTAGCAAAATAGTGGATCCAGTTGAGGATGGTCAGTCCTGCCTAACATAATGGGTTCAAACTGTCTTTCCAGACTACTTTGTCTACTCTGTATTAGACACAAAGATGACTAATTTTTAGAAATGTCTGAATCCCCAGCAACACATAAGTCAAGCAGATTATTGCAGTGCATTCTATTAGCAAGCATTCCTGCAGAACATAATTATCAGTGCTGCTGGTTCCCAGCACTCGTAGCCTTGACTGAGAGAGGTGGCTATGGGCTCAGGCCAAAAATCAGGTTTTTCATGTCAAAAAAGGCCCACCATGCATAGAAGTGACCTAGAACTCTCCTCCTGGGCAACAGCTAGCCACAGAAGGTCTCTCTGGAGGATAACATACAGTTGTCCCTTCTATCTGATAGTACCTTCTAAAATATACACCCTTGGAGAACAGAAACACCACTTACCACTGGCCGGCTTTAAAGGAAAAATCTTTATCGGCAACAAGCAAGCGGAGACTCTTCACTGAAGGGGACTCACTGGTGGTTCCACACACCTTGGCCACTGCCATGACCTACGGGAGACGTGAACCACAGCTCGGGTTAGTGTGCAGAGGAGGAGGGACAAGTCATTGCTTTCTGGGTACTAAGATTTCTGAAATCTAGATGGAGATGTGGTTTTTGAAATTTTCCAAACAAGATAAAACACTCTTTGCTTTGATTCTACCACTATGGGTGAACATATTTTAATTAAATATTTTCGAGAAACTTGCTATGCTAACCTTACTCTGCACATAAAAAGTCACCTCTCACAGGGAGTAACCAGCATTATTGGAGGAGTGTTATGGTTTATGTCTGGATATCCCCCCCAAGCCTACACAGTTATAGGTCGGGCTTTTTAAGAGGTGGCTTAACTTAGAATGTGTGACTGATTCACAGTGCAATGCTGGTTGGATTGGCACCACCCTAATCCTGGTGGGCTGGATCCAACATAAGGGAGAGAAAGAGCTTTGTTTTCCCCTTGCTGTATTGCTAACTTCTGCTGCCATGAACTGTTTCACTTCTGCAATGCCGGCATGTCTTGGAGCCAGCCAATTATAGAAAATAAAACTTTTTACAAAAGCTGTGTGTTGAATCTAGAAAAATTAGGTTTATACTCATGTCTTTTACTCTATTTTACAAAATATAATCAATTCAGAACCTTAAAGAAAGGAAGAACCACAAAACACTCTTCCCTACTGTCAGGCTAGGAGACACATACTCTAAGTGGTATATCTCACTGTTGCCTCAGCACCCGCCAGATTCTGAAATTCTTACTTCTGTTCAGCTCCACTCGTGGCAGCAATCAGATCCAGAGCAGCTGACTCAATATGGTCCTCTCCTTGGAGCCACGTTGGTATCTGTCAAGGTCAATGACCCTCCCACCCCAACACTAGCTCACTCAGCCCCTTTCTCCAAAGGTCTGTTCAATCTAATCAAATAACAGTGTGCAATTACTTCAAAAATTCACCAGAATAATTCTCATGATGGATGGTGGTCTACTGTACCTCAAAAAAAAACCACCTAAAATTGTCAACATTCTCTTTGACCTACAAAATTTCTTGCCTGTCTTTCTCTGTATTATTTACTGCCAGTCTTCTCTTTTTCCTCTCTCAGACAGAAAGTGGGAGATTCTTCAGGCCTGCCCCTCTATCTGTACCCTTGACAACAGTTCCAACCCCTTTGAAATACTACTCTACCAGCACCACCAGTCCTTTCCTTCAGGTACAACTGTTCTCTTTCTAGTACCTTCCTGTTTCATCAGAAAATGCCGTTGGTTCAGCCTAAGCCATTCAGCCACAAAATCAAAGCAGCACTAGAATAAGGCTGTTAGCAATATAGGTTGTATAGCTAGGCTGCCTCGTACTTAATCCTGGCTGTGTGCACTTACAGCTATGTGACTCTGGCCAGCTTACCTAGCCCCTCTCAGCAACAGAATGGGAATAGCAATACCTTTAAACTCATAGGATTGTTTCAAGGACTGAGATAATATACATAAAAGCAAATTCTAATGCTGCTTACACTAAATGGTGTTAGTTACTTTGGGCTTTTTTCCCATTAATTAGAGTTGTGACTGTTTTGCATCATATCTTACATTTCATTATTAATATATATTTTGCCACAGCACTAGTGCTGCTGCACAGGGCCTTGCAGAGTGGGCACAGCAGAGCCCTTGGGGGACGCTGCCTGCATGGATGACAAGGAACTCCACACTACATCCTACCCTGTAGATTTACACTGTGACTGAAACTTACAGTCATCCCATCTTTAAGCTGTTTAAAAATCTTACCTTCCAATGCTTCCTTAGCCTGTAGAATCTTCTTTTTCCTCGACTTCTCATTAACCCCAGGGAATGACTTCTGCTCTCCTGAAGCTGCTTCTTCCCAGGCTGGCCAATGTGCTTCTGAAGAGCTACACTCTATATCTCCTCCAGTTCCCGCCCCACCCCGCCCTGCCTCTCTGCAGTGGGTACTTTTCATCCAGAAACCCTCTCCTGGCCTAAGATAACTACCACTGTACTCTTCGGGGACTTTCCTACAAATTACCCAGCTCCTCCCACTGCTTCTCCCCTTTCCCCCACTAGGAGCTGCCTCACCTTTACCCGGGCTGAAGCCCCACCACCTCCACGGCGCCCCCTGCCATGCGCAGTTCGCCCGTCGCTACTTTCCTCCCAACCCCAGGCTTGTATCTCTGTGCCCCACAGGTAACACAGCCGAGGTCTGAGGAGCCTTGATCGCACACATGCACTGGACGCTTCATTTGATGTTTTTATTTTCAAAACATTTATTTACTTGGCACAGATTCTCACTGTGCAGCTCAGACTCATAGTGACCCTGGTCTCAGCCTCCCCAGTACTGGGATTACAGGTGTGTACCACCACGGTGGCTGGCTCAGTGGGCCAGCATGGTACACAGGGATCGAATCCAGATCCTTATGCTTGCAGGGCAGCTGCTTAGGCCACTGAGCTATCTCCATGGCCCTTCACTTACTGTTTCATACACACTAATTCACTGGTATGAATAAGCATTCTAAATTTTGTGAGAGTGTTGTTTCCTTCACTTTAAAGATGAGGAAACTGAAAGTTTTGATACTTGCTTAAGATCACCTAAATAGGAACAGGGTATGGAAATACATACCCGCAGTTCCAGCACTCTGAGAGGGTGAGGCAGGAAGATTCACAAGTTTGAACTTACATAGGTAACTAAGTGAAACCCCATTTCAAAACAAAAAAAAATGTAATAGCCCTGGGTTCAAATTCTAGTTCCACGACTACCACCACCAAAAAGAAAAGAACAAACAAGGAACTTCTGAGTTCAAATAAAGGTTATCCTGGTCCCCAATCATCTGTTGGCAGTATCCCAATGATAAATATCTCTTTTATCCGCAGAATTAAATCTACAATATTCTTGCACAGTTCCTGGACTTGATTGTGGTGCTTTGAACTGAGAAACAGAGAGCAAAGATAGAGAATGCCGCACTGCTTTCCCAGCCCTTCCAAATCAGCTTCTCTCCAGCAGGGTTTCAATCTGGACCCCTCAACATGCATGCACCCAAACAAACTCTTTCTAGAAATCTGTCCCTACCTGAATGCAGCCTGACTTCCCCTTCCTTTGATCGCCTCTACCTCCCTAGCCTAGAACACCCCTACTTTTCATGTGAATTGCTATACTAGCATCCTTGTTGGGTCTCTCAAAGCAGCCAAAATGTGAATACTGCTAATGTTCCAACCTGAGTTATTTCCTAGCTCAACCTTCAAGGAGGCTAGCAACATAGCTCAGCAGTTAGAACGCTCAAAGCCTACGGTTCAGACCCAGGAAGCACCACAAAAGAGAAAACAAAAGCAGTAAAAAGTAATGTCACTAATATTAGTTTGACCTCCTGCCCACCTCCCACATTCGGCTAGATTGTGCAGCACACACTACACTCACAGATCCACCAAGTCCAACTCAAATACTCTGTCTTTTCTCTCCATCCTCTCAGCTTTGTTCACACAATGTTCCTGTCTTTCTTATTGTATTTAGCATGTACGATTAAAGTATACTTATGAACACGTCTTTCCATCACATAGGTTTCAGGTCTCCAGAGCTCAGATTTGCATATAATGTGTTCTAAATTAGTGCAGATCACACACAGGGCCAATACATAGTGAGGCTCAGGTAAACACATACCTGCAAATGAATGAAAACTCTCAAAGTCAGTTCCAACTGGTTTCCAAAACAAACAATGGAAGAAATTCAGGAGAGTTTTGCTGCCCAAGAAAAGTGATGAAGATAAACACAGAAAATCCAGATTTGTATTTGAAAATGTGGGAAAGGTCAGAGGGGCCAGGAATTTCTTCAGCAGTTATCCTATTTGTTACCCATTCTAAGTACTGCATCTTATTTCAAAGACGAGAATGAGAATTTTATCACAAGTCTTTCTATTACTGTTATTCCCATTTTTATGTTTATAAAAAAAGGAATGCTACTTTATAAACATTCTTTATTTTCCTTCAGTTTAATAATTTGTAAAAACATAGCCAATAGCTAGATTATTTCACTGCTACAGCCTCACCAGCACCAGCTGGATTCAATAAGAAAATCATTTATTTATAACCTTGGAAAACCTACCCAGTAAAGTCACCTGTTGGCAGGGAAATCTATATTCATAATCACTGCAGGAAGAAGAGAATTTTAGCTGAAACATTTGAGAATGCTTCACAATCAAATGCTAGACTATGTGAAATGAAATGACTGTTTCTCAATATCTAGTCATAAAATTTAATGAACAAGAAAAAGAAAGCAACACTTTTTATTCAGCCACATTTTCATTTGGATGGCGTCTATAAACAAAACTCTTCCCAGATGCATTACACCCTTTATTATTAAAATTGTTATAATTCATCCTAACAATCGAGACAAAAACAGCTCCAACTGGAACACAAGACACCTTGCACAATTCATGACTTCTAAACACACGACTCCCTCTTACTACTCTATTTTGTCTAATCAACATGTTCACAATGGAGCCACGATTTGTACGTGTTGTGGCCAGGTGGCTTGAGCCACCCATGACGTATGTGTGACTGTCCTACCCAAGACCGCACCACCGCTGCCACCAGAGTGCAAGCTGCCCAACAGGGCAGTCATGTGTGTACCACCAGTGACTCAAGCTGGCAGGAACATGTTAATACAAATACCACATGTTACATGAAGATTTAAGGCAAAGTGGATTAAAAACTTTGAAATCCTTCAAAGGCCACATATTTTATTCTAAAGCTAGTTCCTATAATTAGGCTCTGCAACTGTGACCCTTGTTATATGCCACTGTTTCTTTTACTGAATAAGTAAAACATAAGAGAGAAGCTGTGCTTAACATTTCTACTTGCTTGGATACTGAGTGGATCAAAAGATTTCACAACTGAAACCTCTACTAGCCACATTCTAACTTAAAACACATGGCAGGAAATGAAATGTTCCATAAAATAACATTTAAATTCTTCTACTGTTCAGTAGGAACACACTTGCCTGCTCTTCCTGGTACACATTTTTAGTTCTTTGACAGTGTCATCATTTAAAAGGAAATTCTACCACATATTTATTTTCACCATATTTTTACATAGGATGTTCTCGTGGTTCTGCTGATGCAAAAGTCTATTATAGGAAACAGGTTGTTGGAAACCTAACTGGCTTATCCTGTTCACTCCTGTTTATTTATTTTCTGGCTTAAACATTTAGCCAAATCCAGAATTTCAGATAACCTAAGACAATAGCACAGTTAGAGCTCAGAGAATCTCAGAGTTAAAGGAAACTAGTTATTACTGAGAACAATACATCACTTAACACGTGAGGACCCCAAGTCATGAAGACACCATTTATGTGGTGCCAGAATGCAGTACCACTCTGACACATAGGAACCTGATTTAAACAAGGGATCTACTGTCAAAGAAAGATCACAAAATTCTGCCAACCATACATTTTTACTTCTTAAATGGTTTATGCTGGTCTGCAGTTCTCCCTAGCAGAAGAGTAAACTCACCTTACTGCTACTGCAGACTCACCTGTCCCCTGCTTTCTGCCTTGAGCCATGCTCCCGCATCACCGTCCCCTCCCCTCTGCCTCAGAACACACACAAGCTCTAGGATCTCCTGCCTCCTCATCACCAGGAGCCGCAGTGCTTACCATGGGCCAGGAACCTCCTTCCTTTGGTCCTCACATAGCTCTTACTATCCCCATTTTACATATGAAGAAAGTGAGGTCCCAGAGCTGAGTGACAAGGCAGAGACAGGAATCAAGGCAATTGTGTGTTTTGTTACTTCTCAAAAAACAAACAAAACAAGTCTTTCCCTCCTTCCAGCTATCGCAGCATCTCTCTGCTGCCACCCACATCGAAACATTTCTGCCTCTACCATCCTGACTTTCCTTTCTCTAACTCCATTCAGTTAGGCTTTCAGTCTCAGCACTGTACAAAAGCCAGTCACTCCAGGCACCCATGACCCATTCTGGCAAACTGGTTGTGATTTCTCAGCAGAATTCAGAGGAGCTGGCTACTCTGCCCACTTCCTGGCTTCCTCCTGGCTGCCACATACTGCTGACCTCACTCCTGCCAGCTGCCCCTTCTCCATCTCCTCCGCTGTCCCTGGTTCTTCTGTTTGGCATCTAACTAGTGACATCTGTAGGGCTGAGTCCCTGGCCCTCTTACTTTCTATGTGGCTTAGGTCTTATTTCTAGCAGTGAAGTCTAAACTTACATATACAACTGCTTATCCAAATTTCATTTTCAAACTTAATATACTGAAAATCAAACTACTTCTCAGTTTTCCTTTTTATTATTATATATGATTTTAAATGCACAGAAAGTAATGAAAACAGGACGTCACCCGCCCATATTAACTATGACCCAGATTTTTTTTTAGAGACAGGGTCTCACTGCAGTTTGTGCTGGCCTTGTGCTCACTTCTGTAGCTCCAGGCTGGTCTCAGACTCGAAGAGATCCTCTTGGCTCAGCTTCCTGAGTGCTGGCATTACAGACATGTGCCACCACCCCCAGTGCTATGGCTGCACAGTGGACACTCACGTCCAGGGCCAAGATGGCACACATGGGCATCCAGAGTAGAGACCACATGACATGTGGGGCCAGGGATCGAACTCGGGTCCTTGTGATTGTCAGGTAGGTGCTTATGTCTCTGAGCTCTTTCTCTAGCCCCTACGACCCAGATTCAATAGTTGATATGAGCTGATATGTTGATAAAACTCATAACTAATCTTATTTCAACTGTAACTCCACCTATTTCATGCCCACATCCATGCCCATGTTATTCCAAAGCCAAGTCCTTGATTTCTTCTCCTTCAAACATGTCCTTTATTCTCACTAGTATGTGCCACCACCATCATATCATTATCTACTCCAGAACCCTAGAATTATCTTGATTTCTTCTGCATCTCTCCCTAACTGCTCCTCCATCCCCATCTGTGAATCCCATCAGTTCCACCTCCGTCCCAGACCCATCTCTTGGCCACCGTCCTGAATACCACCAGCACCTCTACAAAAGCTGCCAACCTGGTGCCCACAGCACAACAAAAGCCTAGTCCATAACGAAGCAAATAAGTAACCCATTTAAAATTAAAGTATCACTCATGCTCCTCCTTAAAACTTCCCACACCCTCAAGATTAAACCCCAACTGGCCTACTGAGGCCAACAACCAGTCTCCTGTCTCCCTGGTATCCTAACACCTGCTCTACCATCAATGCATCAAGCTCATTCCTGCCTCAAAAACTTGGCTCCTGTCACTTCATCTTCATACAGTGCTACCCACACGGCGGGCTCTTTTCCTTATCTAAACTCTCACTCAATGTTCAGCACAGATTTTAAAAGGGATCCTGCCTCAAGCCACTCCCACCTCCTGTAACCTGTTTTATGTGCTCTTTAGCCCACCACATCTGACATTCTCTGGGTTAGCTACACTACACAGAGCAGAGGCCTTGAGTACCTCAAGCACTGTTGTAATCTCAGCATGTGGAACAGGGCTGAGTACGTGGCCCACATGCAATACATGTCTGCTGGATCTAAAATAAAATTCATTTCACTCCACTGGACTTTCAGGGGGGTAGGAGGGTGAAGAGCCTTACCTCTCTGATGGCTTAATTTGTTGAGCAGAAGTGCTTCACATTTCAGACACTACCCAGTAAAATGTCAGGTTTTAGGAAGTAGCACCATGGGCTGGGCAAACAGCTCAGTAGAATAAGCACTTGTCTGGCAAGTGCGAGGGCCTGAGTTCAATCCCTGGTTCCACCCAAAAATAAATAAATAAATACTAGGAAGTAGCAGCAACAGAGGCAACCTTTGTGATTTCCATAGCTTCTGTCTGTGCAGAGCAAACTGTACACGTATCAGCACTGTACCTCTGGCGACATATCACCACCATGAAGCAATTCATACAAACAAGTCTGTACAGGTAGTCATCTATGGAGCTGAGACCAACACATGCTTATTCGACTCAGTGAAGTGAGCACTGCATGACTGGTACACCAGCCCTGTGTGGGACACCCTGGCTGTGAAGCAGCTGAGCTGTGCCCTTCCCCAAGCAGCCTCCACTTCTTCCCACACTTGAACAGCAGAGTGACCTATGCTCCCCTTGGAGCCACAGGCCAGCCATACTGCAGTTGGACAGCTCATCACATGCAGATCTGCAGCTCCACACAATCACAAGTCAAGTGATCATGAGCCCTCAAAAATCAGCACTAAGAACCACAGAATCCCCAATAACCTCTGTCTCGGCAGCTCGGCCTTTTGAACCTATTCACCATGAACAACTCTCCTTTTTCTTTGCCCAGTAACACATCAATTCCTTCACTCTTGCAGATTATACTATGAAGTGTCTGTACTATAAGAAAATCAGATTTGATTACCAAAGACTGAGTTCAGGGGCTGAGGCCTCAATTATTTGACTGAAAGCATAATTCATCATTTAAGATAGGATTTTTTGCAATGACACTCCAGAAACAAGAGGCAAGAACCAGGACTATTCTACACAAATCAAGAAGCAGGGCCATTTGAGCCTTACTTCTCTCATCTGAGAAATGGTAACAAGAATTCCTAAATCTCCCTCCTGTGGTGGTTATGAGAATCACATATCAGCCATTGTATAATTAAATGCTTTGAAAACAAAAGATAAAAATACACTTAAGACACTACAGGATAAGATACAGGCTGCTAAAAGCAAACTTTAGAACTGAAAAATTAGTATTTTTTTCAAAAATTTCTTTATTTCAGGCGTTAATTCTGAGGAGTTCCTCTATACCTTTCTGCTGTTGTTTCTTTGCTTGGGACTGTTAATTCATTCATTTCAGCTGAGCTAGTGTCCTCTGCACTTATCATGGGTGGGGTCAAGGCCTGAGATTGCATTTTGCTCCTTGTCTTTGTCATTTTGTATAGCACTAACCTCTGGCATAGAGCTTTGGTGCAGGTATGACCTTAGCACATAATGAGATTTGGGTGCTGATCTATTAAGTTTGAGATTATCCAGTTATGCCTGGCCTGGATCTAGCTGTTGTGTTCAGCTCCTTTTTGCTGCAGCCCTTCTGGCACAACTGTTAGCCTGTGGTTCTCCTCTGTTGTGCCCCTGGCTTAGGGAGCAGGGGGTCAGGGGGCTCTCCCACACACTCAACCAGCAGTGCTGGGTTGGATCGGGGGCCAGAAGAGTCACAAAAATTCTCACTCAGAGGGCTTGGGGGCGGGGGCTCCGGCAGGGCTGGGTTGGATCAGCAAAAGCGTGGGGAAGCTGAAAGTTTTCCCACTCACTGGGCCAGGCTGGGGTGGATCAGGGCCAAGTGAGTCTCAGAAGTTCTCACTCCGCAGGCCTGGGGGCAGGGGCTCCAGGGAGTTGCAGGGCCGTAGGGGGCACAGTAGAGTCTTACTTATGTGGGTGCCTGAGTTCTGCTCTCTAGGTCTCTTGCACCCCGCAGGGAAACCGGAAATTCTCCCACACACTCACGGACGGGCTGGAGTGAATCGGGGCCAAGAGAATCTCAGAGGTTCTCACTTGCTTGGCGGGGTTGGGGGCCAAGTTTTTTTTTTTTTTTTCTAAAATAATTACATGCATAATATCACTATGAGGTTTTCTGTTTGTTTTTATTGGTGGCACTAGGGATTGAACCCAGGGCCTTTGAATGATTCTCAATTCCCAGCTCTTTTAT
>PVKA01016620.1:0-47530 GCA_004027165.1 Ctenomys sociabilis | reverse complement strand
TTTAAAATATTGCTGGGGAGATGGCGCAGTGGAATAAGCGCTTCCCAATTCCCACTCTGCCAAAAAAAAAAAAAAAAAAAAAAGCGAATAAAATATTCACTAAAAGGGTTGGCCAAAAAGCTCAGTGGATTAAAGCACCTGCAAGCAGGCACAGGGGCCGGGTTTGATCCCTGTCCCTGTCCCTAGGGCATGCTGAGCTGGCAATTGAGACTGGGTTGGTGGTGCACAACTGTAATCCCAGCTCTTGGGAGGTTGTAAAGAGACAGATCACTGTGAGTCTGATCTAGTAGTGAGACCCTGACCCTGACCCTTCCCTAAAATACAAAAAAAAAAAAAAAAAAAGAAAAAAATCACTAAAAGCAGGCAATTAGGGCACCAGTTTACTTATTTACTTATAACAATTTATTTATTTATTTAGTAGAGGATCTAGCTATGCAGCTCTGATTCATAGTGATCCTCCTGTCTCAGCCTCCCCAGCACTGGGATTACAGATATGTACCACCACACCCACTTTCAGTGGCTGGTGTGGGGCAGGTGTGGCATGTGGTACTGGCATGTGGCACTTGGATCCTTGAGCTTGCCAGGCACTTAGACCACTGCATAATCTCCCTGACCCTATTAATTTATTTTTGAGACAGGATCTTGCTATGCAGTTCAGGTTGGCCTTGAGCTCACTTTGTGGCCCATGCCGGTCTGAAGTCCCAATGATCCTCCAGCCTCAGCCTCCAGAATGCTAGGATTACAGGCTTGCACCATCACACCCAGCTTTAGGGTACCTGTTTAAAGCAAGAGCTTTCCTAAAGCCAGCACAGACTGACCTGCTTCATCTTGTATTTATAAGTACATTAAATCACAGATTGTGATCAAGAGTATGAAATGTGCATTCCAATTAAAATAATGCAACCGAGGGTCAGGGAGATGGCTCAGTAGAATAAGCACTGGGCCTGCCAAGTGCAAAGTTCTGATTTCAAGCCCCAGTACAGAGAAGAAAAAAAAATTGCAATCAAAAAAATATTTTAAGGTTTACTATAATTCAGATGTCACTCACTGAAATTCATCTCATGAATTGTAGGTTGCAAATCATTTCTCTTTATTGCTCATCTGAAGCATGAAATCCTCTTAATTTTAACTATGGAGAACATTCCTGTATGGACAGATGCTCTTAGAACAGAGTCAAACCTCATGTTTGAAACCACAGATACCCTGGTGTGAAGTCCTCACAGTGGACGACATCTTTGGCTCTCCTGCTCATGAGCTGGCCCCGGGAGTGGCATAGAAACTGTTACTCCAGGAGTGTATCTCTGCAGGGGCTTTATGTCAAGAGGCACAAATTAGAAAAAGATTTTATAGTGGTTGAGAATATAAATAAAGAAGCAGAAATGTGCTAGTTACCTTAGCATGGTCTCAGATTCATCTGTTCAATAGATGTTTTCTACTCTGTCAGGACACCATTTAGGAAGAAGATGGATTTAGTTAGCCTTACTTTGCAGCTAGTTGTTTGCTGAATGCCCCCATTTCTATGTTTCATAGCTGTTCCTCTCAGAGGCCAGGTTAGTAGGGCTTAAGCTCTACTGTGTCATAAGGTTTACTGTAGCTACTTCAGTGAAAAGCAGGGTAGAGGATGCTGGTAGATAGGGTTTTAAACAGGATGAGAGCTGGGTTTAATAAAGGAAGTCCTTGAACGCAGTTGTGACAGATGAGTGGGCTCCCCAGGGCAGTGACAGAGGTAGGTGGCACTGGGCTGTGGGGGCTCAGGACAGCAAGCTGTGGTCAGGGGTCATCAATAGGCAGAAACAGATTACACGTGCTGCTAAAGAATTTTGGTCTACACCTGTTTCTTCACCTTCATTAGGCAACAAATCAGCCCCTCACCTCACTAAAAAAACCAGTATAAATATGGGCAAGCGGGAACTGTACTTCTCAGAAGTACAAATGGCTAACAAATCCAAGAAAAAATGTTCCACGTTGCTGGTCATTACAAAAATGCACATTAAAACAAGACTGAGATTCCATCTCAATCCAGAAAGAATGGCTGGGGCATCAAGAAGTCAGGTAACATGTTGCAAGGTTACACTGGAACAGGAAAGGATCTACAGTTGGGAATGCAAACTAGTATGACCTCTGTGGAAGTCAGTACAGAGTCCTCTGGAAACTAAACACTAAAACCCAGTCAGCCCAGCATCTCTTGTGGGCACCTCTCTGGAAGGTTGGACATTATATTCTAGAGATACATGCGTACTACTTACAGCAGGGCAGTTCACAGCAGTGAAATCTTGGAAGTGGCCTATGGAGTACAGATGACTGATAAAATGTATTTACATACAATGGAGTATTATCTGCCATAAAGGACTAACTTATGTCATTCGTAGGGAAACAGATGTGCCTTCAGAACCTGTTAGGTAAAATAAATCAGAGACAAAAGCTTAAATATCATGTGGCTTTTTTAAAAACTTGAGATCACTTTTTTTTTTTTTTTTTTTTTTTGAGATTTGCCCTATAGGGTCTTGTTCTGTGCTCCAAGCTGGCCTTTAATTCACACTGGAGTCCAGGATGACCTTGAATTTGTGGCGGTCCTCCTGCCTCAGCCTCGCTCCTGCTGGGATTATAGGAGTGCTCCACCACCCTAGCCATGTGGTTTCTCTTATATGAAAAACTCAGAGAAAAAGATGAATACTAAAAAAATATATATATAAATTATGTTAAACTCTCTCTTACTTTTCTCTCATTGCTGAGACAAAATACCCAACTCCCCAAATTAAGGAAGGAAAGGTTTATTTAGCTCAGTTTGTGGAGGTTTCAGTCCATACTCGGCTGGCTCTTAGGCAGGGTGGTACATGGCAGAGGGCAGTAGCTCCTAGCAGTGGAAGATAGCAAAAGCTACAAGAGCAAAAAGGAGACAGAGAAAGCTTCCTTCTATCCCTTAAGCTGTATGTAAGCTATCCTCCTAGGGCGGGCATAGCACTGACACCCACACTCCCAACATGGGACCATGAGTCAATCATAAACTCTAGAATCCCACCCCATGACTGCACGAGGCTTTAAGGGAACACTTAGACACAAATCATAATACTGTGTTAACAACGAACTGCTACACATAAACATTTCCAAAGTCCAGGAGAGAAGTATCTTGGTGGGCTGACACTGTTCTACTACTTGATGGAGGAGGTAGTCACATACACATAAATATGAGTATCTTCTAACACGATTTACCCACCTATTTGAATGCATGATCCATTCTAGGAAAAACAGTGTAAGAAATTCCTTAAAGAATTTAACAAAACATCTTTACAGATGATTTTAGGGACAGATTACATAACTCATTCAGCGTGTGAAGTGGCTATATATTGTTTTGTTAAACTTTGCTTCAGCACTTTTAAGTTTTATGATGAAAAGTCTATCGTAGGAGCATTCTCATCCTGTGAATGTCAAGTATCCACTGTATTTTCACAATGAAATCCACTGTATTTCACATTTCACAATGAAAATGTTGGAAAACTTTCTGTTTGTGATGGGGCCTACAATCTGCCTTCATTCCCGGAAGGTTCGGACCACGGGTGGTAGACATGCGACAGACCCATCGGGAGACTTCTTAGTGGTTTTGTCCATAACTTCACTGACAAAGTTATGGAATCCATCTGTCCCGGATGACTGATGATTCAACCCAGCAAGAACATGTTAAGGAATCAACACAAAGGCTGTTTGGTTTTAAACCCTTTAACACAAGGTTGTGGTATTTCTCCTCTACAACAATCCACCTTCTACTCAGATGATCACTAATTCTTTTGTCTCAGCATTTAATGCTTTTGTTCTGTTCACATAGGGGAAACAGCCACTTATCAACTCCAATCCAGGCTGTGCAAATTCAGCCTTAGGTTCTGCAGATGGGCAATGTGCTCCACCCAGTCACAGGGCAGGAAGAAGGTCCCTCTCCCATTCAGCTTTCTCTGCTGCTCCACTATGGTGAGGGCTGACACAACGGACACCATGGCTGTGGGGTTAAGCATTTCAAGCGGCCAGAGGCTTACCTTCTGCAAAACCCCATCTTCTACTTTGGAGTCAGGGTCTCACTGTGCTGCCCAGGCTGGCCCCTACCTTGTCAGCTCACACGACCCTCCTGCCTGCCCTTCTGAGTAGCTGGACTTCAGGGCATGCCACTGTAGCCAGCTTCTAATTTCTGAACAGATTGAACTTCACTCACACTTGAGACTTAGAAGACATGCCCGAGCAGGTGAGAAGGCAAACAAGAGGCCTAGAACCATAGGCATGAAGACCCGGAACAACATGTAAGCACTGTAAAATTGTTTGTTTTTTAATGGCAGGTCAAATATCCTGAAACATACACATATTCTGATAGTCTTCTAATCCCAGTTGAGTTCAAATATTAAAGTAACACACATGAGCTAAGAGAATTCAATATTGTTCCAAGGCACTTACTGAATCTCCATGACTAGGTGAAAACAAGAACAATTAGGATGAACAATTAGACAGTATATAATATAAAAATAACTTTTTGCTTACAATTTACAAAATGTATTATTATTACAATCTTTGATCTCTGATAACCTGCAATGCTGGCTGCATGAATCCAGCAATTTTAAAATTCAGAAACTATTTTCTAAAACTTCAGGGCAAATAATTTACAAATAAGGTACACAAAGATTTAGATCATGCAGAAATTTCTTACATCTTCTGTTAATATTATTTTATGACTGCAACTTTATCAAATTATATATCTACTTGCCCTGTACATATACAAAATAATGCATACATGATAAAACAGCAAAAGAGTAGTCCTTAAACTCAATTTTATCGTAAAAGTATTACTGTATTAACAGGTCTACAAGCAGCGTGTAACAGGGTTAAGAGACATTAAGGCAATAATACTTGAAATTACAAAATAAACCATATGTAACACTTTTTCCTAAGTGTGTGTAGTATAAGGCAGGTAGATGGTCCCAGGAAAAACACAAAACAAAACAAAACCAAGATTCAGGTAACAATCTACACTGCTGGCAGTCCCACATTCTGAAGATGGAATACTGTCAATCTCAAATTTGGTGGCACTTGAATTTTCCAGTATGACTGAAAGTCTCTTAACTCCCTGAATCATGTCCATTCTGAAGGTGGATCTCTTGGTCCTTTGGGTTTTCCACAGCGATTCCCAAACCCTAGGGTGAAAACACCACAGTAACCAGTCAGTGTTTATAAACAAAACTTTGAAACTACGAACTAAATTTATTGTAGGTGGGATGGGGAGATAGCTCGGCAGTCTAAGCACCTGCCTGGCAAGTGCAAGAGCCTGGGATCGACCAGTGGTACCACATGCTGCGCTGGCCCCGGAACCTCAGGTGTGCCGTGCCAGCCACTGAATCCAGGTATGGTCACACATGCTTGTGATCCTAGTGCTGGGGGGGCTGAGACAGGTGGATCACTGTAAGTCTGAACTGTGTAGTGAGACCCTGTATTGTAAATAAATAAATAAATACATTGTAGGTAATTGAAAAATAAGTTTTTTTAAAAAAAACACAGTGGCCAGGTATAGTGGTGTGCACCTGTGAGTCCAGAGTAAAGGGCCAGACTAGGCAACACAGTGAGACCTCGGCTTAAAAAAAACTCCTACAAATAAAACTAATTCCATCACAAAGTAACAAAAAAAGTCTCAGATGTTTTCATCTTTCCAACACAAAAGCCTGCTCATCAAATGCATTTATATTCATTTTTAATCTCAGGGGGGAACAGAATAAATCATTCCACTTATTATGGGATTCATTCCAAGCAACTCAGATCATACATTTTTTTTTTTATGGCAAGCATCATGTCAGAACTTCAGTAAGTCATAATAAAACATACTCCTGGAATCTGATACCACAGGTGCATACCAGTACACCTGGCCACTGTGTGTTTTCTTTTTTTACCATGTTTTTAAAAGAAGCAATTATTTTCAGTCATCCACAATACATTTATTTATCTATTTTTGATATAGGGTCTCACTACACAGTTCAGACACAGTGATCCTCCTGTTTCATAACAATTTAGCTTAAGAAACTCAGGAAGAATTTCAAATGACTTTTATGCACTATTGCCAGCATTCCTATTTGAGGTTGTAAAATTATATGTTAAACAAATTACCAATGTCCGTAGATTCTGCTGGACTTTCTACTGTCTGATCTTTCTCATCACTTATAGGAAGCGGAGATTCCATACAAGTCTCTGGGAGACCTGTGGCCAGATGATCTAAAATGTTAAAATAAAGTCCTGAATTAAGCACCATTCTTTGTAGTATTACAGGACACTAACTGATTTAATGGCACACAAACCAGGAAATTGCATTAGGTTCTACAAAGTACCTGCAAATCTACAGTGAGCACGTCTGCAGTGGCAAGATTCTCTTATTTTATGAGTCTAGGTCTTGGCATAGTATATTTCCTTAAAGTAGCTGTGTTCTACATCAACAATTCCTGCTGAGATGATTTTATATGGAAATCAAAGTCAAGCAACTTTGTTGAGGATTAATGTACTTCTGCCCCTCCAGTGATTTCTTTTGAGTGTTATAACTTTTAAATTATAGTTGGTTCATGCATTTAATTATCAACAAAAGAAATTAACCATCATGACTCATTCTTTCACAGCCTTGATCATTTCCCCTCTGCCTTTGTGAGGAGCCTTCCTGAAAATTTAATATATTCAGTAATAGATGGTTCCCACCCTCAAGACACTTACAGTCTACAGAGGTCCACAAGATGTAAAAACTGGGCTGGGGACATAGTTCAGTGGTTTTAGTGCCTGCCTGGCAAGTGCAAGGTTCTGAGCTCAATCCCGGGCACCCTCCCCACGCCTCTAGTTCTGATCAAGGTCACGTGAAAACCAAACAGCAACAACAAAAGCCTGGGTGGGGGCGGCTAGGACAACAATGAGTCCCTATGGGCTGTGTACCGTCAGCCACTGGAGAAGTAGGGGAGGTGGGTTATGTCCATTAATTGGTAGAATGGTTGTCTTCAGTAAAGTTATGCAGAGTGTAATAGGGATGAAGAGTAGAGGTATATAGGTCAAACTATTGAAAGTGAGGTGTTTTGGGCCATTTCTAAGGAGGAAAGATCAGGTGGTCTTAAGGCCTTTTTTTTTTTTTTTTTTTTTTTAATGTTATTTGGTACAGGGCCTCACCAGGCAGCTTTACTATGCAGTTTGGACTTGTAGTGATAGCAGCCTCCCCAGCACTGGGATTACAGGTGTGTACCACCACCACTGGTCTTGGTGGCCTGCTCAGCATGCCCAGGGGCAGGGCCAGCATGGCATGCAGTGGGGATTGATCCCTCATCCCTGTGCTTGTCTAAGCAGGCACTTAGTCCGCTGAGCTATCTCTCTGGCCCTAAGGACTCTATGTCCCACAAAAGGTCATCTGCAAATTAGTGGGACTTAAGAGGAGCAAAATGGAAAGGGCAAGAGCTAGAGCAGTAGTGGTGAACCTGCATGCTCCATGCTGCAGCAGGCTATCTGCACACTGGAAGCTCTGAAATGTTCGCCAGCACTCAGCCAGGGCTCACAGGAGAGTGGTGGCACTGAGGGCCAGCTGCAGAGCACGGCCAAGATGTGCAGGTACAGTATACAAAGCCTAAGGATATGCTCAGTGGTGTTTGGTAACGGTGGAGTAAGATAGATGGGAGTTAGGAGCACAGAAGTGGAACATAATTTGAGCGTGGCTGGAATAGAATATAGTAGTTAGGTCTTACAAAGAGGAAAAATCAGGAGTCGACAGACTGTAAAATAAAAGAAGTCCAAAAAACCCCCCAAGAAACCCAGTAGTAGAAGTATTAAAGAGCAATGGTACCAGTCAACCACCTAGCCTGTAACAGACCCATTTCACACCTTATGTTGTGGTTTGTGTTTAGTTGTCCCCCCAAAGCCTCATGTAAATCATAGGGCAGACTTCTAGAGTTTGTGATTAATTCATGATCCAGTGCTAGGATTATGGGTCTGAGTGCTACTGGGATTATGGGTGTGAATGCTACATCTGCCTGGGGTGGATAGCCTAAATGCAACATAATGGAGACAGACTTGCTCTCCTTGCCCTTGTTGCCGTTACTCCTCCCTTTTTGCTTTTGCTGTTTTCACTACCATGAACTGCTGCCTTTTGCCATGTACCACTCTACCTTGGAGCCAGCTGTATATGACTTGAAATCTCCACTGTGAGCTAATAAACTTTTATTTCCTTAATTTAGGGTGTTGGGTATTTTGTCCCAGCAATGACAGAAGAGTAACTGAGACATTTGATGTATGTGTTGTTTAGTTTCAGTAAGTTTGTACAGCAATCCTCTAAGGTGGGCAATATTATTATCTTTTTCTCAAAAACAAGAAAACTGTAGCCCAGAAAGATTACATGACTTGCTGAAAACTACATAGTGAAAAGTAGCAAAAACTCAATTACAATCTAGGGAACACTGGATCAAAAGCTTTTGTTCTTTTCTTTATCATATGACACCAAAGGAATAAGAGTAAGAGGGTCTATGAGATGGGACAGATCCATCAGGCCAAGACCAAGACAAAAATCACAAAAAAGCTGAAGCAGTCTGAAGACCTGATATGGTTTGTGTCTAGTTGTACCCCCCAAATCCTCATGAAGTCATGGGGCAGCTAATTTGCATCACAATGTGAGCAGGAGAAAAAGGCTAGCTAGCTGCCTGAGCTGCAGCCCCTCCCTTTGCTCTCTCTGGCTCTTTGCTGGCTGCCACCAGGAAAGGTAACTCTCTGCCACGTGCTCCTGTACCTTGAATCCAGCTGAGTGCAGACTGAAACCTCCAGTAACTGAGCCAAATAAACATTTCCTTCTTTCATTTTGAATATTGGGTATTTGTTCCAGCAACGAGAGAAGAGTAACGAGATGAGACCCCAGGTCACTAGAGCGTTGCCAGGCAGTTTTGGCCTTTCAGCACTATCATGAGCAGCAACCTGCTGCCGCATGCATGCCCAAGGCTCCCGCCACAGAACAGGCTACATGCTAGGAGAGTGCTCAGTCATTGACTTGTGAAAATTAATAGCACTTGATCTATTTTAGTGTGACAGGAAAAGTAACATGGTAAACATTTTCTCCAACTGGTATTAGAACCACTGGTGTAAGCTACATAATTTTATTAGTTTCTACAAATAAATAAATGTAAGCATACTATAAGGAAGATTCCTACAACCAATGCAATCATACAGGTAAATATGAGACATTTATTCAAGTCTGGCTCTAACATCTAAATGTGTGTGTGCCCATGTTAGGCCCTGGGGCCTTTGCACATGTTAGCATATGCTTTACCACTGGGCACCCCTTTCCCCCCACTAGGGTCTCCTAAATTTTTTTGGTCTTTTTGTGACAGCATTTCACTATGCATTTCACGCTGGTCTTGAGCTCACAGTGAACCTCCTACCTCAGCCTCATGAATGCTGGGATTATAGGCATGTACTACCATGCCTGCTTTATTTTTATAAATGACAACAAATAAAATAACAGTAAATGTCTAAAATAAAATGCATTTCCTATTAACCTCAAACTAGGGGTAATAAATGTTTCCAGACTTTCCAGATCAATAATCTTTGCTGGAAGCCTATATACAGACCCCCCTCCCATACACACACAAGAGGAACTTACCACTCTCTTCACTTGCAGGGGTTATCAAGCCCTATAAGGAGACATCAGACAGCTATTACAGCCCATTCACATCACATGCATGCCACAGCTCAGGCAGCTATCCCAAGAAGTGAAGGTCTACCAACATTGTCAATGTCAAAGGCAAGCAGAACAAGGGTGCCTGCAATCACTTAATTTTTTAAATTATACTTTATACTGTAAGTACAAGTTTCTTGATAAAAACTCTAACAGCAGGAACCAATGCAGAAAGGAACATACAGCTGTATTTCACACAATTATGGCATCACTGATTAACAGACATCATCAGTGTGACTTACTGTACTTTACAATGCCAACCAAAATGGATCACACTTTTTATTTCAGAGATATTATAATATGAAAAAATTATTTAACTATCAAAACATTTCCTGAAAAAATCCAAAGAAAAAAAACCTGAAGTGGCCAGGAGAGTTATACTGAGAGGGAAGAGAAAGTAGGAAAATACTGTGACATCCTCGCATAGTAGTTATGTTTGAATCTCCAAAAGTGGAACAGAATGCTATCAACAAATTTCAAAAGCAATTTAAGAAAACAATACTCAACATTCTTAAGTTAGGTTGCTATTTTCAGAAATTTCTACCTTACATTTTACACAGCATGAATATATACTTTATGGTCCTAAGATGTTATTATAACAAAACAATTGTAAGATAACTTGGCAAGGGCTGGGGAGATAGCTCAGTTGAATAAATGCTTCCCTGGCAAGCACAAGGGTGTGAGTTCAATCCCTGGTTTTAGCAAAAAAAAAAAAAACAAGACTTGGCAAGCACAAAATTCTAAGCTATAGGTAGTTCAATCTGAAAGGACTCACTTCAGACTGTCTTTGATCAGACTGTTCCTGACTGTGAAGTTCACTCCATTCAGATCCTATAGGTATACCTGAGAAAAATAAAATCTTGAAATTAAAGTCATACCTTTAATTCTTGAAATTTCTTTGCATTTAAGCACATATAAAACAGGTTCTATACAATTTTAGAAACTATCACTTGCATAAAATGTAGTTTCCATTCCTTGAAGAACATCTGAATTTCCTTCATTACAACTGAACTAAATTAATTTGGCATCAGCCCACTGTAACCTACAGATAATGTGACAGACTTGAAACAACTGCAGCATCCTGCTTCACTGTTTTGAACATTCTTAAACTTAGTGTTACTGTCACTAGGAAACTCCTGTGGTTTTTAAATGTCACTGTGTTAAAGGCAATGACACAATGATCCACAACCCAGATTAAAAACTTACACTGAAAGTGAAGCAGTGAAAGCTCTTTGAATGTTATTTCTAAAGAAAAACCAAACAAAAAAAACAAACAAACCTGCAAATATAATTATAATTGCATAGCAATGAACTCCATTATCTAATATAAATAGTTATCAATCTCAGGAAGCAAAATTACAAACAATTTTAAAAGTATTTTTTAAATCAAGAAGCACTAAATATCGATTCAAATCTGTTTCTGGATTTAATTCTTCAACATAATGGTTGCTAGATTAAAATGAACCACGTGTACCAGAGTTTATTATTATAATATAAAGAAAATGCGAAAACAGAAGAGACACTCACTATGTTCACTTGCTAGTACAAAAGATTCAGGAGTTCTTTCAGGTAGGGGAGGAGGTGAATCTTCACTAACATCAACATCTAAATTAAATACAGAAAATTCAAACACATTAGTAAAAATTAACAGGCCATCTAAGAAAAGCCAGAAAGCTCTCCACACGTTCTGAAAGTCCTCATCACCAGTATCTAAGAGTGCATGTCTTTGCTGAGGGAAGATCTTGGCAAGTCCCTGTATTGCCAGGTGGGCTGGGCTTCCTGGGCAAAGAAGAGCACTGCCAGTCTGCCCTTAGCCTAATCCTTGGTGCTTTGCCTATTTGCTAAAGAACTCCAAACATTTTATACAGCTATGTATTTCAGTCATGTTTTAGACACAAGTGCAGCGATGCGAGGCACTGGCCAATGTTCTAACCCACATAAGAGCACAGCTGCCAAGCACTTTCTCCAGAAGCAAAGCTATTTCTTGAGAAGCAAGCCACACTGGTTAGCCTTATTCTGACAGGGTAGATGAGAGGACACGGCAACTGGTCTCTGTGCAGACTCTGGGGTGGGGTGTGTGGGGCAGAGGAAAGGAAGGTGAAGGTCCTGGGCATTATTTTTAAGATCATTCATTCATTCATTCAATATAGGGTCTTGCTACACAGCTCAGACTTGTAGTGATTCTGTCTCAGCCTCCCCAGTGCTGGGATTACAGACTTGTCACAAGATACCGTTTAAATGGCTGGAATGGCGTGTGGTAGCAGAGATTGAACCTGGGTTCTTGTGCTTGCCATGTGGCAGGTGCTTAGACCACTGAGGTATTTCCCCAGCCCAGTCCTTGATATTCTGCATGGGCTGGCTCCACTGTTCTTTATAAAATAACACTGAGCAATTTAGGGAGACCGTATGTCTCAAAATCTCAGTGCAAAGGCCCTAGGTTCCACCTCTAGTACCACAACTCAGCTTAGGGGCACCTACCTCTGATCACTGCATTAGGAGGCTGAAGCAGGTGGATCTTAAATTTGAGGCCAGCCTGGACTGCACAGCAAGTTCAAGGCGGGCATGGACTAGAAGGTGAGATGCTGTCTCAAATACAACACATATTTTGACCATAACATTTTGCTAATTCACCACATTTGATAAGCTACACATTAAAAATAAACAGGAAATCAAGCCAGTTTCAATAAGCACAGGATACAGCTGAGTGCTCTTCTCTCTCCTGCCCATAAAAACAGACAGGCCATTTCAAGAGAAGCACTCCAGGCCATCAGTGCAGGGGACACGGTGGGCACAGCCACTGCAGTTGGAGGGTGTTTCCTGGCCAGTGCTTCCCACCATCTGTGTGCCCCTTTCCTGTCATGACTGTCTTCACCACTCACACCCTTCACTTCCTAGCTGTGGCCCTCATTTTCCAACTGCATGTCTTCTCAGCACCTTGGCAATGCCCCCCCCCCCCCGTAAGCCTTTGTTTAGAGGTCACTCAGTGATCTAGCTCCTACACTTGCTGAGCTCACTGAGGCCTGTCAGATGTGCTAAGGAGGCCTAAGCTGGACTGAAATCTGAGCACGCAGGAGGCCCACAGCCCAATTCCTGAGGCAAAAACAAAGGAAGGGTAATAATCTACAAGTGAGGTAATCATTTATAAAGTAAGCTACAGGGGAAATAATCAGCAAAGATTAAAACTGGGACTATTTGTTAGGTCGTAGCAATGAGTATCACATAGTAAAACCTTCAAGTAGTATCAAACCAACAGCGAGTGAGGATACTAAAAAGAAACCAGAACACACATTTACAGCTGTCTTGGTTTTGAAACACAAACAAACCCGCAAAAACAGAACTGAGCTGAAATGCTTTCATCCTCAGTGCGCTACAGCCAGTACTGTAAGTTACTCCACTGTCACACTGGTCATGTGGCAGTGATTCCTGAGGAACTTCTATCACTGTCAGGGTTTGAGTCTAGATGCCCCCTCAAGCCTCATGCAGCCAGCCATGGGGCAGGCTTGACTTATGCCCTAGTGCTGGGATGATGAGTACGAGTGCTATCCCAGCCCTAGGGTGGGCAGCCTGCCTACAAGATAAGGGGGAGAAAGAAGCTCACTCTTTCCTCTTTTTGCCTTCATTGCTTTTGCTATCTTCTACCACTATGAACTGTGTTACCCTTCTGCCATGTGCCACCCTTCCTTGGAGATAGCTGAGTATGTACTGAAACCTCCACAAACTATTAGCTTTAAATAAATCTTTCTTTAATTTTGGGAGCTGGGTATTTTTCTCAGCAAAAGAGAAAAGTAGCCAACACTCATACCCCTTTCTGTCCTTACCAAACTATATTTCCAGTTAAAAAGAAAAATCTCTAGGAATAATGTCCCAAATTAGAATATATTTACATATTTTTGTATATAGTTACAGCTTGGTGATTACATTTTCATCTATTAAATTGAGGGAGAAGAGATTAAAAATGGGTACATATTCATTAAGACATAAGTCAACTAGGAGTGGTGGCACATATAATCATAGTACTCTGGGAGGCTGAGGCAGGAAGATTTCTAATTTGAGCCCAGCCTAGGCAATTTATTTATTTATTTTTAATATTATATATTTTTTTAAAAGCAGTAGCCAAGTTTATTTAAGAAAGCAAAAATGAAAGTGGAAGAGAAACTGGCTCTGCAAAGCAAGCATGGCTGAGTTAAACAAGGAAAAATAATAAAAGGGCAGCTTAGAGAAAGCAGAGCAGGCTATTGTAAACAAAGTCACAATAGCCAAGCCTGGGCAACCTAGCAACACTGTATTTCAAAATAAAAAACAGGCCAGGGATGTAGCTCAGTGTAAAGGTCAAGGATTCAATCCCGAGTACCAGGACCGATAGACACAGGGATCAAACGTATCACCAAAAAGTCAAACACAGTATACATAATTAGAAATATAAAAACACCACAGTACAGGCTGTAATATACAGTTATATCCTGGTTCTTGAATGCTTTTGTTTGTGACCAATTTGGTTCACAAACAGATGCATTTGGAAAAATTTTGAGAACTCCATTCAGGTGACAACATAATCCTAGCCCCTCTTCCTGCAGGAAAAAGAACATGCCTATTTTTTCCAGAATCATGGGATGAATTCACTTTTGAAGTTCACAGAAAAGTGAGCAACCACCAATGCAGGAGACGTGCTTTTACACCTGCTCTCTACATTTCAGTTAAGAAAGCAGCCACAGCCATTCATGGCTGACTGAGACGAACAAAGAACCAGTAATACCCTCTAGAAACCGAGTCCATGGATTATCTTGGAATGCCAAGTCCTCTTAGAGAAGCGCCATTAATTAAGACAGCTTTGATAATGAAGTATGCATACATTCCACTTGCTGCCCGTATTCAGAGTACTTTTCAGTATTGTTGTTGGGCTGAACTTTAGGTATAAAGCATCTTCACTTGCAAGCATTTCTGTAGAGGGTTCTTATAAAAGGTATTTTTTTCACTTAAGGGAACAGAGAAAAAAGGATGTCTTGATGCTTTGTGGGAAATATGGGTGAAATTAAGTGGTCAACCAAGCAATTCTACTTATATCACTGTTATTTTAAGCAATTCTGTTTTCCCTAAATTTCTAAGCATTCAATCAGATAAAGTTTTGACCAACACAAAGCACTAGGAAGCTGAAATACATAAAAAAGAGAAAAGAAATTTTCTTGTCCTGGCACTCTGGGAGGATGAGGAAGGAGGACTACAATTTCAGGAACAGCTTAGGAGATTTTAGGAAAAAAGGAGGAAAGAAAAAAGGAACTTCCTAAATTATTTTGGAAAAACAAAACCTTAAAACAATGTAATCCAATAAAGATAACAATAAGCAAAATCTTATTTTAAAACAAATAGTATCTTATTTTTGAAAAGATTAAAAGGGCATCTCTGCAGCATGGCTTGGCCGCTGCTCACTCATTACCTCCATCGGCCTCAGGGTGCAGTGCTCCCACCACACCATGCCTGGCAATGGACATGGGCAGCACCTTCCTGGTGGACACGCACTCGGTACTGGTGGCAGCAGAGACGGTGGCACTTGCTGTGGAAATGCTAGTTTTAGTCTTGGTCCTAGCACCATCAGAGTTCCTGTCATCGGAGTCCGAGTCATCAGAATGAAGAGGATTTGTGAAACTTAGGGGCACTCGGAACAGAGGCGACCCATTGGGCTGCTGCTTGGGATCCTGGGCTTTGCCTGGTGTGGTGGGGCTGGAGGTTGAACTCACAGTTTTCAGGGCAGGACAGTGGCTAGCTGGGGATGTGTCCTCACAGGCACTGGGAGTGGTGTTCTCAGGGCCATGGAACGACCATGTGGTGTGTCCCTTCCTGTCAAGGGCCAGGTGGTCTGGCCTCGGGGGTGTGTGTGCATGTGGCAGGGACTGTTCAGGGAGAGGCTCCTGGGCATCACCAGTGCCACAGTCCCCACAGGAATTCGAAGAACAGTCGGCCTTCGCATCCCCTGCACTTAGCTCAGGGGACTTGGAGACTTTATCAACTGTACAAGGCGGACCAGATTTAATTTTAATTGCATGTCCCCTGTTCAAGAGTGTGTTTCCATCAAAACTTTTTGGTCCCTCTTGGAGAGGGACTTTCTTAATTTCAAAACTTAAATTTCGTTCCAATTTTTTATCTATCTGTTCGATGGGTGATTCACTTTTCCCTGGAAGGTCTGATGATTTATTGTAGTTTCTGTTGAGGTCTGTTGAATGTTGCTCTGGCGACACCACGTGCAACACGGGCTTCGGGTGGTATCTGTCATTGTCCTGCCACACTGTGGTGACAGTCGGGAAAGCAGATGGTGGAGAGGGCGTGAGGATGGGCGGCACTGGGTGCGGCTCTGGAGGCTGCAGGATTTCTTCCTTGGCATCTCCTTCCACGAGGCAACTGCAAAGCATCAGCAGAGAGTACTTGAGAAAGCCTGTTCTCCACAGAACAAGCTGACAGATGACAATAATGTAACTATTACATCTAAAGCCATTAAAAGGTGTAATTTCAAAATATAATTTGCCAGATAAAAAAATTTTAATATTTACCAAGGTAATGCATATCTACTGTTGAAAATCTCACTACACAAGATCTCTGGTGTAAAATCAGTGGGACTCAGCCCTCTTGGCTAGCCAGCAAGTGCTCTGTGGACGTTGGATGCCCCCTTCCCAATGCTGTGCTACTACAGGCTCCTCTACTGCCCTCTCTGTGGATCATTAGTACCTCACATTGTAGATCTGTGCCATTCCCTTCAGCAAGGTCAAGCACCCCAAGGAGCTGTCATTGCCTCAGACCCTGCAACCACAGCACTCCCTTCAGTGCCACTCCCCCAGGCTGCCCTGCTCTGCTCATGCACCTCTTCTTTAGAAGAGCTGCAAGTGCTCCTTGAGAATTAGTTTCAAAGCTACTCAATCTCACCAGGCTGCAGGCTGGCTTTGTACCTTCACTCATCCTGCCTCAGCCTCCAGCAGCTGGGATTAAGGATACACAGCACCATGCTAGGCTTGAAGGTAATGATTTTTAAAAAAAGTATAAAAATTCAAGATCAGAAATTACTTTTTTAAAAATATATATTTAGTATAGGGTCTACAGGGTCTCATTACACAAATCAGACTCATGTTTTCAGCCTCCCAAACACTGGATTACAGAAGAAATTACTTTTCTCTAGAATTTAAAAATGCTGGTTCTCATTCATTTATGAAGAATCCTCATTCTTCATAGAAGCCCACCCATTTTCTCTTTATAATGTTCTATAATCTCGCTACCTCTTTAAAAAAAACATGTTGCAGTATAATTCATTTTCTTATCTTTTTATTTAGAGAAAGGTCTACAGGGTGTTTAGGGTCTCACTACTAGGTGGGACTAGTGGTGATCCACCTGTTTACAGCCTCCCAAGAGCTGGGATTATAGGCCCATGCCACCATGCCCAGTCTCAATTGCTGTCTCACAGCAGGCCTGGGGATCAAACCCCTAGCCCCTGTACCTGCTTGCAGGTACTTTAATCCAGTGAGCTATATGGCCAGCCCTATAATTCCTTTTCTATCCATTATTTTGAGAACTTGATGTATCATTTCTATATGAAAATTAACGTAATTTCTAGAAATTTTTTGTGCTAGGTTTTCTCTAGTCCAAATCTACTGACTTGATTCTTTTTAATTTTACTTTTTCTCCTCTTGTTTTCTATCATTCTCTTTAGTACTTCCAATTTTGTTCAGTGCTATTATACTTTGTTTTCTTATTTATTACCATCTGATCGATCTAACTTCATGACCAGTGTTTCCTAGTGACTGAGAACACTAGACAGCTGTTTTCTCCCCATCTTTTCCCTACTCTGTCTACGTTTACGCTCACTCGTTTATGCTAGAGGCCTCTGTCAAATGGATGGCTTACTGTTCTGTGGAGGACACTCAGGATTGGACCCAGATGTCTGCACTGAGCTGTATGTACTGCCCTTTGAACTCTGAGATGGGGTCTTGCTAGTCTCTACATGGCCTCACCTGAGGTAGAACTTGCACTCCTCCCTCCTCAGCCTCCTGGAATGCTGGGATCCTAGGAGTGTTAGTTATTACAGCCATGTGCTTCTACTCACCTTAAGAAGGAATATTAAAAATGGCCAGAAAGAGTGTATGTCACAAGGGGAGCACTGTAGGAGTGGCTGTCTCAATATAAAAGGACTGAGTGTAACACCCACAGTGGCACTGATGTTCCACAGCTACTGCATCTGCAGGCTTCCTTCCCCCTCTTGGGTTGGTTAGCTGCTAAGAGGATGAGCAGTATAACCCCTATGTGAAGTGGTTATTAGGATTCTAGAAGCCAAGTCAGAGGTGTAATCAAGGCAGCTATGGACCTCAGCCATTGTGTAGGCAGGTTCCTGCACCACTAGGAGCCAGGCCTGAGGTCTTGGTTTGCTGGCTGCACAGTGAAGCCCCTGACAGTGTTGCTGGCCCAGGTAAGTGGAAAGGCGCCACCTGCTGGCACAATCTGGGAGGAAGAACCTCAAAAGCTCTGGTCATAACTTCAGAGCCTTTTGGAAATTCTTTGGGAAGAGCCATTTGCCCCTGAGTGGCTCCCCTCAGCTATAAGAAAACAAGTTTGAGCTCTTTCTAGTCTGTTACTTCTGTTTGCATTAGAAGATATGCTTTCCAATCTTCAAATGTGTTATGATTTCCTATTTTGGTTACTTTATGTATTTTATTTCCTTCAGTATCATTTAGGGAGGAGCTAAGAGACACCACAGTTAAATGTGTTATTCAATAGTATTAAGGCCTTAAAATGTAGTCATCTGTGTATGATATCGATAGGGACATGGTAAACATGTTCTTGGCTACTCAAGTTTGGTTGAAAGTTACTCTAATAGATTTTTATCCAATGTGCATCCATGAGGTTTGTTGAAATACAGTTTAAGATGCTTATACAGTATTTTATGTGTATAAAAATTACCACCTTACACACACACACACACACACACACACACACACACACACACACACAGCTGTATAATGACTGGTAGTGTAGTACCCAATATTCATTTTTAAACTAAATATCCTAAAGCAAAAGATCTATACACTAGCATGGTGGGAGGTGCCTGTAATCCCAGCACTCAGGAGCTGACGCAGAATAGCTGAGCAGGTCTTAAAAAAAAAGAGAAGAAAAAATACCTAAAACCAAACAATACTAAGATCAACCAAATAGATGCAACAATATGTCTTGCATAATTCTCATCTTAAATATTATTCTTAATTTTACTTGCTCTGGTACTTGTTAATCTCTGTGAAACAAAATATATGGGTCCTATTTATTACATGCTGAGTGTTCTCATCCCAAGAAACAAAACAATAGTCACAATGTTTAGGCTTCTAAGGAGTATAGAAAGACACTGAAAAACAAGGCAAAAAGGACTGACCAAAGTCTACTGTGAGAGCCTAGATTTCATGCTACATGTTTGGAATTCATAATAAGGAAACTTTACATTTAATCTGACCAAGTCTTACTATGAAATATTGTATGACTTTTGTCTCAAACTGAGGTATAGCAATCTGATTCTACCTATACTTCTTCTATACTACTACAAAGTGGACTTGCTAGCTACCCTAAAAAACCAAGGAGGGGGGGAAAATGACAAGAACATCTATAGTTTTAGTAGTTCTAAGTGAGATGAGTAAAACAGCAAAGAGAAATAAATCCATTTTGGCTGGTAACCTTATTGTACAACTGCACATAACTTTTTCTACTTGCAGAGGATCTCTGATAAGCCTGGCTACAAAAGTAATTATGAAAGGTAATACTTTGTTATTAGAATTAATGGTTAGCTTTGCAAAGAAAATGTTTGAAGATGTACCTGCGAGTCCGTGGAGGCTTTGGGGGAGGAGAATCTTGCTTTTCAGGATCTGCAGAGCTGACCATATTTTCAGTGGTAATTTCATTCTGCCAAGGGGGAAAAAAATGTTTCACTGCAAGGAGAAAAACAACTTTCTATTCTCATATTTCAACTAAATTATCTCCGGCTTTTAAAATCTTCAAACAATGGCAATTTTGCCAAGTAACAAAATTTACCCAAAATTCTGGCTATGGATTTTAGCATGAAGGACCAAACTTGCAAGAGTAGAGATTTGTATCTAAACATAGCCCCTTACCAATTGCTGAGATCAAGCGCATACCTCAGCCTATTTCAAATGTTGCTTTAAAAAAATGGATTGACCAAGGAAAAAATACCAAGGAAGATAGTTTTTTCTTTTTTCAGGAACCACCATTATCATGGGGATATGTGTTACATTACTACTACCCACTACTACCTGGCTCTTTAATGTTTACTTGGTTTTTTTTTTTTTTTTTTTTTGTGGAACTGGGTATTGAACTCGGGCTCTTGTGCTTGCCAGGCACTTACACTTTAATGTTTATTGATGTAACCTGGTACTTGTAAACATTCCCCACCCACCTTCTCTACATCAACATGTGGGATGCTGTACCCTATTAGAGAACACAGCCCATATCATTAATTATATGGACCCCAAAATGGAGCAATCCATCCCAGGATAGGCTTGGTTCTTGTGGGTTGCAGGACCAAGGCAAACTTCTTACTGATGATCCACAATCCACTTAGTTATAACAATCTTTTTTTTTTTTGAGACAGGGTTTCACTATGCAATTCAGGCTGGCCTTAAGCTCACTTTGTAGCCCAGGCTGGTTTCAAACTTGAGACAATCTTCCTGCCTCAGCCTCTAGAGTACTGGGATTACATGCCTAGCCAGCTACAAGAACCTTAAAAAGAATTAGGGTTGTTAAAAAGAGGAGCTATAAAATATTTTTTTTGAAGTTGAGAAAAAATTTGTTATGGAAATATTTTATCTACAAACTATAAAAGGAATCTTGCAATTTAATAACACCATTTTTCTCCTCCTTCTCTCCTCCTCCTCTTTCTCATTCTCCTCACCATTTTTCTCCTCCTTCTCTCCTCCTCCTCTTTCTCATTCTCCTCCATCATCTTCTTCCCTCCCCCACTGTCTGCTTCTCCTTCTTTACTGAGGATTGAACCCAGGGCCTTCACAATGAGGCTACCTCCCTATTTTTCATTTTTAGAGAGGGCTTTGACACACTGCCAGGCTAAGGAGCTGTAACATACTTATTAAAGACTTCCTTGAGTTACTTCCTTCTTAGGAAGTCCTTCATAGTTACCTACTTACACTACTTTATTTCAGAATCAGAAGATAGCAAGATTTTCACCCTTAGATAATTTTAAAAAGCTGTGTGCAGTACTATCAATATATATGCATTTTGAAGTTTATTTTGTGTTTATATCATGTTTCTCACTAGGTAAAAACATACTTGCTTTAAGATACCAACTACTTAGGAGGCTGAAGCAGGATTGCTTAAATCCAGTAGTCTGAGGGGCTAGTCTAGGCAGGACAGCAAGACCTTGTCTCAAAACAAAACAAAGAACAACTTTTTCTACTATAGCTGTTACAGCAGCTTCTTTGTCTTAAGGTTACTTCAAATATTTCCAACTGAAGAAAACAAGATCATAACTTTCCAGAAACGTTCAGGGTACCCTGTACTGATGGAGGAAACCTGGCACCCAAGAGCATGCCCTTTTGTACTGGGTAGGGAAAAGGCACTGGAGATTGAATCCAGGACCTTTTCACTAAGCTATGCTGCAGCTGCTTTTGTATTTTGAGACAAGACCTCACTAAGTTGCTAAACTGCCTAGGCTGGGATAAAACTTGTGACCTTCCTGCCACAGCCTTCTATCATTCTCAAATCATAGGCTTGTAGATGCTTGCAAAATCTGACTTCTTAAAAGCCCTACTAGATGGAGGGTAATGGCTCATGACTGCAATCTCATCTTCTAAGGGGGCCAAGGCAGGTGGTTCCCAAGTCCAGGCCCTGTAATGGATGACTGCACTAACTTGAGAAGTGAAGAGAAGCTCAACCAACTCGGTTCAGCTACTCTAGGTCTCCTGGATGGTACAAGGGGGAATAAGGAAGCATGGACCTGCTTCTGTTCTCTGTCCTTCAGAGGAGCACCAGTCTTCCCATTCATCTTAGATGTCATCTCTTGGCTTCTAGTGTATACTCCTTGGTTTCGGGCACACACTCTTCAGCCTGGCATCATAGACCTGTCAGCCTCCATAGTGAGCTCCAGGCCTTGGACTCTCTGATCTCCAGCATGCAGACACCCTGTGCATGCTTCTTCATCCCACTCAGCCATAATGATTGTAAGCTGGTCTTGTAATTTCCTACACATTTGTGTATCTTGTGCTGTACCTTTGTCTAGGAAAACACTGGCTGGATACAGCCACTCTAGGTACTGGCTCACAAAGAAAACTACTAGAAATGTAGCTCAGTACTCACTATATTCAAAATAATGATGTAACATTAAAATATGGTACCATTTTAGTACCATTATAAAACAAAACAAAAACCCTGCCAAGTTACCCAGGCTGGGCTCAAACTTTGCAATCTTCCTGCCTCAGCCTCCAAGGAGACTTCTGAAATTCCAAGTGTAGGGTACTATGCCTGGTGAAAGTTTCATGCTTAGAGCCACCTACTATAATACAGGCACCTACTCCAGGAATGGATGTTACTGTTTATATAAATTTTTTGGCAGCTGTTATGGTTTGTATCTATTATGTGTCCCCCCAAAGACTCATGCAGTCATTAGGGTGGCTTCTATAGCTTGTGATTAATTCATGATCCATCCCTGGATTATGGGTGGGAGTGCCCTGGGGCAGGTACTTTGCATACAAATGTAAGGAAGGGGGAGGAGGCTGGCTAGCTGCATGCTCTTGTATTACAATTTGCTCCATTTGCTCTTTGCCATCTTTTGCAATCAAGAATGATAGCTCTCTGTCACGTGCTACACTGCCTTGAAGCCAGCTGTGTACAGATGAAACCTTCACTAACTGAGCTAAATAAACCTTTCCTTCCATAGTTTTGGGTGTTAAATATTTTATTCCAGCGAGAGAAGAGCAACCGAGACACAATTTGATTCCATGAGAATGGGGTCATTACTGTGATTGCCTGGCTATGTTACTTAAAAACCTTTGTAATTAATTTGGAAATGTTCTGAAACTGGTCAAAGAGACAGCCTCTATGTGACGTAAACTATACTGGA
The DNA here is from genome assembly GCA_004027165.1 of Ctenomys sociabilis. Lineage (NCBI taxonomy): Eukaryota > Metazoa > Chordata > Mammalia > Rodentia > Ctenomyidae > Ctenomys > Ctenomys sociabilis. Next base: position 24,725 of record PVKA01016620.1, on the reverse strand, counting down.
GTCTCTGACTGGAGCCTGAAAAAAATCAAAGTACTGGATGGAAATATGAATCTCAGAAGGATTCAATTGAGAATTGCATTAGTTGCTGGCCCCAGGTAGTGTATTGTGCACTGGCAGAAATTTGGTCTGAGTTTTGTGTTTGGAGATACTGCCTGGGTGGATTAAGAGAAATGTCAATGCAGCTTACAATTGGGAAAGTGGCATTGTTACTATTGAGAGCTTTTGGCCAGGTCTATGTTTGAAATTAAAATCAAAGTGTCAATCAGGTGATATGAACATTTGGCCAGAAGAAATGACTCTAACGATCTTTGATTCCAAAAAGGAAATACTGGACAATGTGTTGTTGTTCAAGAAAAGAACCATGTGAAAATGAATTGCAGCTTTTCATGTGAGTGTATTTAAATTGCAGCAGGAGAGCCCTGATTTTTAGTCTTGGCATGCTTTGTAAAAATTAATGGAAAACAGAGACTGTGATTGTAATAATTCTTTTAATGTTTTTAGTGCTGCCTTTGTACGTTTGTGATCAGGTTAATTAATCAAAGTATTGTGTTTTAACCTTAAATTTTGATCACCCTATAAAAATTTTGTTTTTGGTGTAGGGATGAGTGCAAAAAACTGTGTATATGTAATTGTAATACTAATGTAAATCTAAATCAAGACATCTCAACTTTTCACAAATTGGCCACTAAAGACTAAATGAAATGTATGGTTATCAGGTTGACCAGGGGTGGACTGTAATGCATTTCTAACTGGTAGTCAACTTCTTACACCCAGCTGAAATGAACTACCATGGTGCTGGATGCACGAGCCTCACCTGAGGATTATTACCAGCAGTATAAAGGTAGAACAGGAAAAGATGCTCGTTCTCTTGAGCTGTCCTGCTAGAGGACCTTGTCATGCTGGCTTTTCCAATGAACTTTGGAGAAGCTTGGGTCCTCATCTTGTGCATTCGCAGCTCTGGAGGAAAAGATGGTGCAGTGCACAGCCTCATGAAGAAGCTTGTAGCACTGGATTTCCTGATAACTCAGCTTTCCACATGGCTGGAGGAGCTTGAGATCACACTGTTGATGAGGATGGCTGTGGTACTTTCAAGGGAGCTCTGGTGCTTACCTTGAGTTTAGCTTCCTAGCTCCAGTTCAGATTCTTTAGAGTTTGTTTTTTAATATATTGGGTACAGGGTCTCACTATGCAGATCAGACTCATAGTGACCCTGTTTTCAGTCTCTCCAGACCTGGGATTATAGGGTGCACCACCATGCCCAGTCTCAGTAGCCAGTTCAGCATGTTTGGGGGTGCAGCTGGCGCAGCATGTGGTGCTGGGGCTCAAACCCTGTTCCCCCCTGTGGTTTACTTGCCTAAGCAGGTGCTTGGTCCGCTGAGCTATTGGACTCTTTAGTGTTTATGTATGTGGACATATTTCCTATACTTATATATGATTGTTGGGTGATTCATTATAAAATACTATCATAAAACATGTCCTGTAGTACACTGTTCCCCTTGCAAAAAAACCTAAATCATGACATCATAAATGTCTCCTGACATACATATTACTTACTGAAATTATTTCCATTCAACAGAAAATACCCATAACACTAATATTTACACTGAAATCTAAAAATTCACACCAAGTAGATTAAATAAAAATTCAAAGTAACCTGATGAAACTGCTTTTCCTGAACTGTTCCTAAGCAACACAGGCAATTTTAGTATGATAGAAATAGCCTAACACCACGTCAAGTTAGCTGCTGCCAAATGAATCAAAGGAAGTTTTCAGAACATGACGGACTCCAGCTCTGAGACACATTCAACAGTCAGCAGTAGACAGCATAGGACAGGGCAAGAACATGGTGTTCAACCTCAAGAAGCATCTCTGAGCCAGTCTTACTGCCTAGGATGTGAAAGGGTAAACAATTACAGATCCCAATTGGAAGAGAAATGTTGCTATTAGCCAAGAATACCTATGTAGGATATGGATTGGCACTAAGGGTTACTCAATCTGACAGAAATGAAAAGCAAAGGGGCTGGAAGAAGAGAGGGTGGGAGGAGAGTATGGAGAAAGAAGGTCACCTGTAGGTAGATGATTCCCATGACAGTGTAAAGGTGTCATGGAGAACTCCTGGGTGAATTGGGTAAGGAGATAGAGGAAAGCAACTTCCAGGGAGCTTATAGAAGCACCCAATGCAGAAATCAGCATGATATGCAGCGCTGCAACTTGGTAGAAAGCCAGGCCAAACATCCAAGTCTTTGCCCTCATGTATACCAACCACTTGGACTGCTTTCATTACCAGCTGAAGGAATCACTAATTTTCAAACTAGAAAGGACTTTTATAAATGAAATAATCCCTCAGAGATGAGGTTCTTGTATATTCTTGTTTCAAGCAGAATTTGCTAAAATTATTTTGTATACCAGTATTTTCCATAAAAGACAGCTACAGAAAAGGCCACAAAAGAAAAAAGGACCAGAATCTAATTATCAAGCTTTTTTTTTTTAATTATTTATTTATTACAGTGTCTCGCTACAGATCACGGACTCTTTTTTTTTTTTTGCAGGGGGCGGGGCTCAGCTCAGCCCGCCCTGGGGCTGGCACGGCATGTGGTTCTGGGGATCGAACCCCGGTCCCTGAGAGTTTGCCTAAGCTTGTCAAAGCAGGCACTTTAGACCGCTGAGCTATCTTGCCAGCCCTTATCAAGCATTTAAGAACATGGAATCAGCTGCAGAGCAAAAATAAGAAACCTTACATTTGAGAAAATAATTCAGAGTCCAATACCACATCTAAAAAGGACAGTAAACACAACAAAACAATTACAATGCAAACTACATTGCCCCAATCCATTCTAGAACTGAAAGCCCTGGGGTTGGTCAACAGTACTGACTGACACTGGCATATGTTACGTAGAAGATAAAAGGCATGTGTGCACACCTCGCATGTTTGTTTACTGGATGTTTCCAAATTCTGAATCAATGTGACACAGGACTTAGGTCTACACTGGAAGTCATCAATAGGGTAACTACTTCTAACAAATACCACTTGTCTTAGAGTCCTGTATTACCAATTAACATTTCAAATAAAAATTCCTACAAAAATAATTCTAAAACAAAAGACACTTAGAAGTTTTGCCTAGTGAATTAAGCTGTGAGGCAAACAACACAGTCAGTTATTATCTTCCTTATGGAGTTCCTGCAGAGCAGTGAGGACATGTTCTCCAATGCTTCTACTCAGACACCCTTACAAGACAACTCTCCCGAACTGTTTAGATGCTACACTTTCTCTAAGCAGGAGTTACAACATTCAACCACACACACTTTTTTTTTTTGAGCCAGGGTCTTGCCATGCAGTTCAGGCTGACCTTGAGCTCATTTTGTAGCCAAGGCTGGTACTCTCAGCAATCCTGCCTCAGGTGGGATGAGATGTGCACCACTACGCCCTGCACAAATACACCATTTAGAAAGAATTGTTTTTAAAATCATTTATTTGCTTATTTGGTACAGGGTTTCAATATACAGCTCCAACTCCTAGTGATCCTCCTATCTCAGCCTTCCCAGGACTGGGATTAAAGGCATGTGCCATCACACCTAGTTTCAGTGGCTAGCATGGTGTGGTGCTGGCATGCCATGTGGTACCAGGGATGAAACCAGGGTGCTTACGCCTGGCAGGCAGGGCTTACACCACTGAGCTATTTCCCCAGCTCAGAAGCAAGATTCTTAAGAGAAAAATGTTATCAAGAAAAGAACAATGTTCAAAGGTGAGGGTCTTGGGGAACAGCTGGCTCAAGAGAGTCCTGATGGCATGAGAGCACTCATTAACCCCGATGGACTCGTAACTGAGTACAGGGAGGGCAATAAGGGAAGGACCTAATGGGCAGAAGTGGATCTGGCCCAGACCTTCTTATCTTGTCCTTACTGCTCCTTCCTTTTAAGTTACTTAGGTATTTTGTCACATTGATAGAGAGCTAACACAGAATCCACCTGTGCATATACTCAGGCATGCATGGGTATGTGCATGCACATACACATATGCACTGAATAATTGGGGTCCCACTGAATTATACTGCTGAGACATATGCAAGTGCCTAGACTATGTAAAGCACTTTGTAACAGTCTAACCCTGAGTTTCATCATCAGATGATGCATGATCTATACGGATCTCAACGAGTGTATGTTTATTACCAGGTAAACATAAAGGAAGTTTAAAGGAACTACTCATTTGCTATTGGGTATTTTATGACAGTTTTCTTATGTTCCTTAGTCATTTGTAAATCTGACCCATTGGACAAACACTATTGAAAAAATTATAATCTTGGTGTAGAGCTTATACTTACGAAAAAAAGGAAGGAATTAATGTACTAAGTGAAGCCTAATAAAGATCAAGTGAAAGGAAAATGGAATGAGACCAATGCTGCATTTATCATATATTTCCTAGAGGTTATTTAGACAGAGGGAAAGCTTTCAATAAAACTGCACAATGCAATAGTGTTTTACATTTTAAAAAATTAGTAAGTGTATATAGAGAAATATATAAGGATAATATATAGAATTATTTTCACCCCCTTTAAGAAAATAGTACTTTAAGACAACTATATTGCTAGCCAGGCATGTTGGCACACCTATAATCCCAGTACTCTGGGAGACTGAGGCAGGAGGATTCCAAGTTGGAGCAACTTAGCAAGACCCTGCTTCAAACTGTAAAAAAAAATACCAGGGAATGTAACTCAGTGTAAAAGTTCTAGTCAATCCCTAGTATTGAAAAAAATAATTAAAAATATATGAGCTATATTTTGAAGTTTAAGAACCTATTTTGAAATTAATTTTACATTTACTTTTAAAAATAACACCTTATGAAGTTTAAAGAACATCAAATTACTCAGCATTTTGAAATAGTGAACGTCTTTTATATAGAATTATACCAAAGAATAAGCATTCTACTCCATATTATAAAATATTTTCCCATGAGAATGGATTATGGGAGAGGCTTTCACTGAATGAATGGGAAAAGAGGTGGCGATATTCAATGACTACTCACACAGCAACCTTTATGTTAATGAAGGGAAAGGCTACTCACAGGAACTGCCAGAACCTACAGTTGTCACCTGGCTAATGAAGCAAATAGGGATCTCTCTGTCTCATGGAACTACATTAGTGTTCTGGGACCACAGTTATGGTAACAGATCTGTCATTTGGCAAGCAAAGATTTAAACAAATTGTTCTAGGATATGGACAAAATCATTTCACAGGGGAAAAGGAAATTAAAGGTTATAAACTTTTGCAACTCAATAGGTTCAAAGATAAAGACTTAAGAAGAAAATTCTACTGAGAATATAGCTCATTGTGATTACATATAAACCAAAGTAAGAATCTATTAGAAAAAAGAGATGAAAACCAGTATTTACTATCAAGTCACAATTTTTACTATCCAATAAGATTTCTTAAAGTTATTGGGCTGGCCAGATAGCTCAGCAGACTAAAGTGCCTGCTTAGGCAGAGTGCAGTGTCCAGGGTGTGATCCATGGAATATCATGCCGGCCCCACCCCTGGGGTGCACTGAGTCTGCAACTGAGACTGGGTGTGGTGGTGAGCGCATATAATCCCAGTGCTTGGGAGGCTGAAAACAGAAGAATCACTACAAGTCTGATCTACATAGTGAAATCCTGTACTAAATACATTAAAAAAAAAAAAAAAAAAAAATTTCTTAAGGCTACTAGATTACAACATGCCAAAAAAAAGGATTTATCATAGCTCTATAATTCTGAATTAAAAAGCACAGCATGTATCTATTAATGGTTGTAAAACTTCTTCATGCCAAGAACAAAATAAAATTTACACAGAATCAACTTATAACGAATTAGGTGGGGATAGAAGAGACTACAGTAAAATGTTTAAGTGATTTACATTTAAAGCAATAATCAATGACTTCAGACCAAAGGCCTTCTTTAAGAATATACCTATTTATCTCACTCTTGCCTCATTCACATTATTTAATATATACTGTAATCCCTAAATATCCATGGTGCTAGATACAGAATCTGGAAGAAGGAAGTGAGCTAATATAGGTCAGATAACAACAGTAACTGGCATTTATAATCTCATGTTAAAACAATTTAACAATTAAGCTAAATACCATATCTTATTCAAAAGTAAAATTAGGCTAAAAGTCATAGGTCAAGAAAACCTACCCCTTCATCAGTAATTTTCTGGGTTCCATGAATTTCATACAATTGTAGCTGTTTTTCAAACAGTTGTGCAATAGCTCTATGAACAAGTTCATACTGCTCCTATTAGAAAGATAAGATAAATGGGAAAGATTTAAATAAAACAAGGACTTAATAAAAAAATCACTTACAATGTGAAATAAACTATACCTTTGTTTGAACTGCAGAATGCCTTTGTGTTCTCATTTCTTGTATTAAATTAAATACATTAAATTCCTCCGGTATTTTCTAGAACAAAGAATTCGGTATAGACACTCATCAATTTTGGACAACATGAAAATTGTAAAATACTGATCAACTTTTCATACAGATCTCCACTATGTGCTAGATACCTGAAACATCTACTGTACCACCACCTGTGGTGTATCAGACACTGTGTGGCACTGTGCACAAAAGCCAGCTCTCATCCCTGGAGCTGGAGAGCCAGACATGCAACAAACAGAAAGTGAAGGAAATACACACAGGCAGGGCAAGACTCAATGTGCAGCTTGTCTAAGGGGTTGAGAAGTTCTGGTGGATAAAAGTGAGGGGAAGGGGAAAGGGAGAAGACAAAAGGAATGTGGAATCACACTGGAAATGTAAGAAAAGCCAGTGTCTTCTGGCCTGGCTCAGTCATGACCAGTTACAGAAGCAGGGGAAGAATAGAGGACACCACAGGCTCATCTCCAGGGAGCATTTGATGTGAAATAGCCTGGACATATTGGAACTGGGCTGTATTAAAGGCAACCTTGCCACAAGTGTACCTGACCCGCTTTTAATTTTTCTATCAAAAAGATGAAAGTGAAAAGAGGTTTACTGAAGGGAACTCCTGGAAAAGAAGAAACTCGGTGAAAATTTGGAATGAGAAGAGTTGAAAATGACTTGCAAGTCTCACTGTTTTGAAATCCTTATAGATATCCAAAAATTTGCCCATAAATTCATACCTAAGGCATCAGAAAATGCTGAAGACAAATCAGTCACAAATGGGACTATAATCACAATACACAAATTTTGAAATGTTTAGAACATTTCAAAGTTCTGGAGAAACATTTGGAACTTTTTCTTCAACATTTGGAATTTTGTTGGGTTCTATTCATTTAAATGCTTCTTCCCATATAAGTTTTAATATTTGATTCTTATGTTACAATGATAAAATCGTTTTTCATAATCAACAACGAAATCTTATTCCACCAAAAATTATTCATGAAATTGTACATTTAGAGTGATGCAACAGTAAAATTTAAACGCAGATTTTAAAATTCACTATTTAAAACAAGTATTTCCTAGAAAAACTAAAAAATAAGCAGCAGGCAAACAAAGAGAAAAATGGGGGAAAGGGGCGAGATAAACTAAGGACTGCACTAACCTTATTTTTGCAAGACACACACTGACAGATACTGTGAACGTATCAGCGATTAAAAGTGTGCGCATAACACACAGAAAATTAATGTATTATGGAATTAGCAAAAGAACTAAATACACAAACAAGGAAGAAACCCATGTTTCTCAAATCTGTAACAGGATAAGGGCTGTGCTACTTATCTTTATGTCTTCTATCATATCAAACGCCATTTATTAAAAACATTAGTGGTACATACACCCCAACAGCACAGTGTTGAAAACTAGTAACAAACTGAAGTCCTACAAGTGGTAAATGATAGAGGCAGACTTCATTCTGTGTGGTTTGGCTCCAGTTAGCATTCGGAACCACTGCACTACAGTATGTCCAGTAGGAGTAAATATTTGTTGCACATGGCACACTTAAACCTAGAGTAAACAGGAAAGGCCCAAGTTCACATCTCTAAGGCAGGCACTCATTCCCGCAGCACAGCACCTGTCCAAGACATCAGCTCAAGGAAATGTGCTGCACTATACCTATAGTGCTATGTCTTCTACATAGTTCAGGCTGGCCTTGAACTTGAAACAATCCCCCTGTCTTGGCCTCCCAGGTGCTGGGATTATAGGCAAGTGCTATCTTTATTTCCTACATGGTAAAACTAATTCTGAAAAAGTAATATGTAATGCAAAAGGTACACTATCATTCTGTGCAACTGAGCTTGACACTTTAACAGATGAGCTGGACATAATGCTACATAAAAATTATTCTTACCCCAGCTTTTAGTAAATTCCAGGTATAATCGATCGCACAAATGGCACCTGTTCTTCCACAGCCTGCACTAAAGGTATGAAGTTTGAAAGAACAATTTGATTTTTGTGACAAAAAATAACATGAACAGACATATTAACATTCAATAATGAAAATTAATTAATTTGACAGCATCTGGCTATGCACTTCAGGCTGGCCTCAAACTCATTTATCCTCCTGCCTTAGACCTCCAAGTGCTGGTACTGCACATATATATCACCACTCCTGGCTTAAAAAATTATTTAAGAAACAAAATATTCTACTCTTTTAGTAAACATTGTAACATAACATGCATGTATGACATCATCCCTAACATTAGTATTTATATCTTTTAAAAATTTAATTCAAGAACTGTCTATGAGTGACTCATAGAATAATTTTGAAGCTTTACTTTGGAAGTCTAATTGTACCTCAGGAAACTGTGGAGTTAACAAGATGCTCTAGAGATGAATGTATTCTCTGTTTAGGGTGACTTGTGTGTTCTGGAGTGGGCAAGGAGACAACAATCACCTTCCTCTATAACAGAGGAAGAAAAGATGGATAAAGCCACAGCCCAAGTGCTAGGTGGATGGAGGTCCTAACAGTGCAAATAGCCAGAGGCCACCTGTTTCAATAAATGACACAAATACTTTAAAGCTCCTGCTTCTCAAGCACAGAAGGCATTGACAATCAGTGAGCAATGAAAATATGTTGCAGACATCACTGGTATTACTTTCGGGTAGAAAAGGTTGTATTTTAAACATATTCTGATATTTTTCTTACTATCAGTAGTTTATTAGACATGTAACCTAGCAATTCTGACCAGTAATATTTATAAACATAATATTAGTATGATTTTTAAAAGCTCTTAATGATAAACATTATTCATATAAAGGTTATTGAGCATATAAAGTGCTGTTTAAAGTAGCCCAAATCGGCAGCAAATACAAGTTAAATGTAAATCAGTAGTCATACTATACAAGATGTAGAAATTTTATTATTTTAAAAATATGCTGTGTACAATGAAAGAGGTACATTGAGCATTAACAATGACCATCTTTAGTAGAAGAATAATATCTTTTTTGTGGATGTGCTTTCTAGGTTACTGTAGTTAACAGACTATTTTGGTTGTATAAAAATATTAAATGATGCACTTGAAAAAACACAAAATATTCCTATTGAAACGGACTTAATGAACTCTCCCCACTGACTTAAACACCAGTGATAAGTCATATGAGGAAATAATACTGACTTATAAAGAAGTCAAGACAAAGCAATTTATTTTTCTACAATTATATACTTTTTCCTTTCTAACATATTAATTAATTGGTCAACTGATCACTGGATTATTATTTTTTAAAATTGATTTACTGATAGTACAGGGTCTCACTATGCAGCTTGGACTCATAGTGATCGTCCTGTCTTAGTCTCCCCAGTGCTGGCCTGTACCACCATGCCCAGTTTCAGTGGCTAGCATGGTGTGCCTGGGGTTAAAGGGCCAACATGGTATGCAGTACTGGGGATCGAACCCAGGCCCTTGTGCTTGCCCAGTAGGCACTTAGACCACTGAGCTATCTCCCCAGTCCTCACTAGATTAATTATGGAAGAACTTATTTTAAACTGACCAGATTTCCACATCACTACTAGCAAGTCAATTTCTAAGCCACACATAAAAGCAGCCCAGTTAGCTAGGCATGGTGCACACGCCTGACAGACGAGCACTTTGAGGGGCTGATGCAGGAGGACTAGAAGTTAGAGTTGCCTCTCTGCTGAAAAAAAGAAAAACTGCAACTCTTCAAAATAATCAGTAAATTTCTCAGTCTGAATATTTTCATTCAGTTTTTATAAGAAATGTGACAGTACAAACAATTTTGAGAGATAAATTCATTAAAGTATTACAAACCAAGTACAATGATTATAAGGTCTTTAGAAGAAACCAATATAAATTAAAAATTTTATACTACAAAAATTGCCTCAGGATTTGGGAAGCATTTACTATTTAGCAAACCACAAACTGAGACATCTAATAAAATACTTTTGTTTAAAATATCCTACATTACCTATATTATAATGACATACACATTCCAAAGCTACTGCAAACATTTAAATTTTCATAACTAATGCAATTTTGTACATTTCCTTTTAAAATGTGTTTTCCACAACATCCCTAAAGCCACAATAAACTTAGCTTTAAAAAAGTGAACTTAAGTACTCCTGTACTTTTGTTTGGTATAGCTTTGTGTTCCCTTCATTATTGAGTTTCTTGAGGAAAAAGAGCCCATCCAAGAGAGGCCAGACACTTCCTGAGCTTGCTACAAAGACAGCAACAGAATTTTACCTGTGAACAGTTACAGGCCATAACCTGGAAGTCCACTGAGGTAAAGAGGTTGTCCAACAGGACAGGGACTAAAGAAGAGGCAGTATTTAAAGATCCAAGATCATGCAGGTAAAAACATCTATCAGCCAAAGCACTCAATTTTCCATTTCCCTGACCTTAAAAAAAAGGACCAGAATGCTTGCCTGTTTTTCATTACAAGCAGTATCAAGAGAATTATGTATTGTAAAAATAACCAGAGAGCAGCAATAACTCAAAATACTCAATTAAGAACAGTTGGCAGCTGGGGAGATAGCTCAGCAGCATAAGCACCTGCCTGGCAAGCGCAAGGCCCCAAGTTCTATCCCAGGTACAAAAACAAAAAACAAAAAACCAAAAAAAAAAAACCAACTGAGTATCTTAAGACTGTTTTATTTCAGATAAAACATGTAACAGAAGGCCCAGGGAAACAGCTCAGTAGAATAAGCGCTTGCCTGGCAAGCATAGGATCCTGAGTTCAATCCCCAGTACCGCAACAACAACAACAACAACAAAAAACACAGTTAAACTCCACTCCGCTCCAAGAACACAAAATTAGTTATATCACTCCCAGCTCAAATAGTCTCAGATTCATATTCCCAAAAGACAAAGACAAAGGCTTACATAATTACTTACAGGTAACTAATCTGTAAATTACTGAACCTCAAACACTAAATGAATCAATGAAATTACTTCTATAGATTTGGGGGGAAAAAAAAATCATCCAGCCTCAGGTAATCCTTATAATAGGTTGATCTTTCTATAAAGCACAATTTAATAATTATACCAGCATTTGAGTGCTTCATAATTCCAAGTCACACTTTTTAATCTCCACTGTAATAACTCTGAAATAGTATATATCTTACATCAAAGACTTGTCAAATGATATCTTTCCCTTGAAATTGGCAATGACTTCTCATTTTAATGTATATAAAATAATGGTGCATCTTAAAGCCAGGGGTGTTGAAGATAACTAAATGCATTTTAAAAAATCTGACATTAATGATACAACAGCAACATTGCTATACCATTTTATCTGGGAAAGTTGAGACATCAATAATTCCATTTTATTCTCTAACGCAAGCTTTCATCTTCTTAGGAAAAAAATTAGTAACTTTGTTCATAAAGTACTATTTGACTCTTAAGATCTTCACCCACATAAAAATGTACCTATGTTTGTTTCTGTCTGTGATGAAAAGAGAGTATCACTACACTGACAGCAAATGGCAGAACGAAGAACAAGACTACAGTAGCTGCTCTAAGTGCTATGGCAAAGAGTGCAGCTATAGCTTCCTACCACATGAGAAGCATTTTGAAAGAAATTATGTTCTAAAGTTTATAGTCTATCAATCAGATTAGATGACATCAACTTAAGGTGTTGTTTTAAATATACCAATATAAGGCTGGAAGTTCAAAATTACTCTTATATTAATGCAGAAATAAAACGTTACTGAATCAACACAAGACTTGTAAGTACTGTACTCATACATGTGGAACACTCTTTTGTACCTGCAGTGAATACAAATTGGTACGTCTTCATGCTCTTGGTACTTCCTCATTAAGCTGATCATATCCAGGATGGAATCAAATGATGATGGGACATCATGGTCTGGCCAGTTGACATAATGAAACTGATACAGCCTACGAGATTCCTTCACAAAAAGTAGAAACTCAGTAACCACGAAAACACCATTTGTAAATTCTTCTTGGAGGAAGAGTCTCGATATATAGTTCAGGCTGGCCTGAGCTCACTATATAGCCCTGGCTGGCCTTTAACTTATAGGGATCTTCTTGCCTCTCCTCAAGTGCTGGGACGACCAGAGTGTACACCATGCTTGGCTGCCTACATTTGTAAGTTTCAATCTGTATTTCATTCTATTGTCATTTCCAAGACATTTGTGAGGTATTTAGCATTATCTTGAAAAATGCAAATAAATGACAGCTTGTATTTTTAAACTGCTTTTCACATATGAAGTACTGACGCCAATGGCTCCACCTGTAACAGTTCATTTTACCCTCCCTGAGGAAGGTACTACCAATAAGGAAACTGAAAACAGAAATTAAATAACCTGCATAAAGTACCACAGGAAATGATAAACAGGGGCTCCAACTCAGGTGGCCCTGCCTCTCAAATGTTCTCAGTCACCATAACATTATATACACTAGTTAATCCACACTGTTACACAGGTCAACAGAATAGTAAACTAATAACTCAGAAACAAAATGCGTCCAATCTCAACCCACTTGCTTATTAATTAATATAGATCAATTCTCAAACTATCATCTGGGTTATCTCCCCATGACTTAACCCTTTCAGGTAAGAGCAGGGCAATCTATGAGTTTTAAACTATTTTTGGAATAACACAAAGATGTTATTTGCCTTTTCCTTTAATAGGCTAGAAGACATGCTAGTACATTCCTGCCTTTAAAGCTTTTCTCAATTTTAATTTCAATTACCATAAACCTTAAAGAGATATAATGCACATAAATAAAAGCTGAGAACATCAATAATTTTTGAAAGTATAAAGGAGACACTAGATCATGTCATAAAATGTTTTGAGACTATTATTCTAGGCGTTAATAGAAACAATAGCAATTGAGACTGGGCGTGGTAGTGCACACCTATAATCCCAGCACTTGGGAGGCTGTGAACAGGAGAATCATATCTAATAGTGAGATTCTGAACACCCTGTAGACCCTTCCCTAAAATTAAAAAAAGATTAAAAAGAAACAACAGGGCTTAGAACCTGAGCAAAACTATGCAAATTCTATATAAGCCCTTTCCTGAGCACTAGAGGCAGTTACTTCATGACTCAAAGCCCCTGCACACCTGTGCTTACTAAGCTCAGTAAGCCCTCAGCTGCAAGGACTCCTTAGAGCTATGGGCTGGAGGCACTGGCTTTGTCCACTATTTTACGGAAGAGTAGGAGGGCTTTTAAGGCATTAGACACAAAGAATGATGTATTTCAGGATGCTTTCCAGTGACCAACAGATTTTTCTTGATTTTACCCTAGCAAAATTATACTTTTTTAATAACACTCCAACACTGAAGTCAACTGCCTGAAGTAAAAATAGTATGTATCTGAATAAGGATTTGGCTTTGAAGGTGACCTGTTTCATTATAAAATATCATGAACTAGTAAATGTGGGGAATAAGTATGTAAATGATACTAAATGTGCTTGCTGCAACAGAGGAAAACGATTTGTACCAAGAAATCATAATTAAATGTAACAAATTTAACTCAGGGTAAGTTTCACAAATTTCCTTAACTAAATCTGCTGAGCTATATGGCAGGCCCACAATATTACTTCTGTATCTTTTCTTTGAAAACTATTCTGAGAGTGTCTAATACAAAGTACTTACATTTTGAAATTCAAGTAACAATGTCCTAATGAAGTAGTCTGTTCTTGCTTGTTCATCTTCCTAAAGACAAGAAATGTTTTAAGTAAAAACATTAAAACAAAAATATACACATATCAAAACAAAGTACTTAAAGTCCATAATATAAAATTAAAAATTTACAAATTAATATATAGTCCATGGGCTGAGTGCTTGTTGAGTATATCATAAGGTCCTAAACTCAAATCTCTGGGGCCACAAAAGCAAAACCAAAAAATATCAAGATATTCCTGGTAATCATAAAAAGTCATTCTAAAAGTTGCCAGTTTATCTTTTACTTATTTATTTATTTTTGTATTTTAGGGAAGGGTCTACAAGGTGTTCAGGGTCTCATTCACTACTCACTAGACCAGACTTGTAAATGATCATCCTGTTTACAGCCTCCCAAGTGCTGGGATTATAGGCTGTGCCACCACGCCCAGTTTCAACTGCTGTCTCAGCATGCCCCGGGGGTGAGGTTGCCCCTGTTTGCAGGGGCTTTAATCAGCTGAGCTATTTGGCTGGCCCTTTATTTATTTTACTTACCGTTTTTTAAACAAAGTTGCCTGTTCACCAATCAGCAAGGAAATCTATCATCTAATAAGGTGTGTACCAGGTAGCAACCACTACTCCCACACTTGTGCAACAGAAACTAGTCAGAATGTCACTCCTCAACCTACAGCCACTACTGTTTTAGCTTTCCAAAATGCTTGCTTTTCCCTGCCCCATGCCCCTCTCAATTTAAGTGGGTGGCAATTGGGAAGAAAATCACAAATTTTAATATTATAGTTGATAATAACATCAGCTATTAGAAGTTGCTTACTGTCATTTAGCAAAAATATTAGAATGACACAACAGCCAGGGAGCTAGCTCAGTGGAATAAATGCTTGCTTGGCAAGTGCAAGGTACTGAGTTCAAGCCCTGGTACCACTAGAATGACACAACAGCTTGCCACTAAGCAAATTTCTTCTTCTTCTTCTTCTTTTTTTTTTTTTTCCTTGTTACAACCACAAATTGTCAAAATAAGAGCCAGCAAGACGGGCAAGCATGGGACCAGTGTTCGATCTTTACATCACATGCAGTTCCAGCTCTGCCCCCAGGCACACTGAGCTGCCCACCCAGATCAGGTGTAGTGGTGCAGGCCTGCAATACCAGCACGCAGGAGGCTGCAAAACAGGAGGATCACTACGAGTCTGAGTTGTGCAGTGAGAACCTGTACCAAATACATAAATTAATAAAAAAATTATCAAAGCAATTATCAAATTGCTGATGAAATGGGTTTTTTAAAAAAAAAGTCATAGTAATTTAGTCATACTTTTCCCCTTAATACCATTAAGGAGAAGATAATTTTACTCTTATCAAAAAGGGAGTACAGGTAAGAACACTAGACTAAGACAGCTTTTCTGTAATGAGCAAATAGCTTGGGCTTTTGGAACCATGAAGTTCCTATCTACAGAACTTTCTTCCTGCAACAGGCCAATAAATTAATGGGCCTGGTTGTGTTCCAGTAAGACTGGGTATAAGCCAGGCTGTGGGCACTCACACATGGGTGGTGCCACAGGACTGGACCAAACAGCTGGCCAGCCACCCCTCTACCCACAGTTAACGCCTCCCCTTCCCTTGGCTCCAAAAATAACTGTCACCAACTTTCTCAAACACCAACTGCTGGAGAAGTGACTACCTATGAGGATCTCCATCAATGGGCTTTTTATTTATAATTTGATTCTGTTTGCTGTTAAATCTGTGGAAGCAAATCTTGAGTTGTCAGGAATAAGACATGTAAAAGCTATGTTCTGTTCTGAAATCAGTTAAGAAAAATTTTGTCTCTTCAACATGGGATCAATCCTGACAGACAAAACAAGCTGTTACTAATCAAATTAAGACTTCTCAGGAAGACTTTCAACATTAATTTTTACTTACTTATTTGGTATGGGGGATTGAACTCAGGCCCTTGCACTTGTCAGAGAAGCGCTTATTCCACTGAGCCATCTCCCCGGCCCCTCAACATTAACTTTTAATACAATTGAAAAAAAACACTAAAACAGCCAACTCATTTTTTGCAGATTATAAGCCATTTCCTTCTTTTTTCTATTCATTACTGTAGGTTGTGTATTATTTCTGATTCCCCAATGTTCAAAAAGTTCAAGCTGTTTTGTTGTTCAGTCTTGAGTACTATGTCTTCCCTTGAATTGTGATATTTATAACACCTTTCTGATAGCATTTTAAACTGACAAATGTTCAATAGCACTAGGTTGCTTTCCTGGGCTGGAGTAATTTTTCAACTACTAAGAGAAGCTGACAGCATAGTACAGGTTATTATTCTTTCTAAGAGGAAATGCAGTGCAATTAAAAAAAATTCAAGCAGGCTAGTGCCTCACATCTGTAATACCTACTCTGGGAGCAGAACAGGAATACTATACATTTTAGCACAGTCTGGACAACTTAATGAGAAACCCTGTCTCAAACCTCAGCTAAAGTAAACTAAGCTGGGCTGGAGGTACCGCTCAGAGACAGAGCCCCAGTTCAATCCTCAGCACAAGGGGTGAGTAGGAGCATCTGGGGATGTAGCTCACTGTAAGGTCACCAAAAAAACTTCCCCAACTTAACCTACCACTGTCAGAATGAAGACATTCTGACCAGAACCCCTGTGTATTTATTGCATATTAAATACCAGAAGTTCAACTTGATTACAGTTTTAACATCAAAAAATCACATTGCATTTATAAAGTAGACAGCCTAATACAGCCTGAATTCTTTTCTGCATTAACATAGGAAGTGCAAAACTTAAGGAATGTATACACATCAGAGGAATTCAGAAGCCTTGCAGTAAAAATATGAAAATTATAAATGAGTTCTGGAATCTACCAATCACAAGTAAAATAACATATAATATCTTCTTAACTATTTAAGACAAAGGCAAAAGCAATTCTGGGTGCTTCTATGAGGGAGTTTTTTACATGACTTGGACACAGTGACAATAAGCCTCGTCCAACTACCTATAGGTCTGACTAAACCAAAAGCCTTGCTTTCCAAAGCAAGAGAGACTCCCAGCCCACTGTGTTCATCCATAGTGCCAGCTCTTCCCAGCTCTGCCCCGGCTGCCTCAGGCTGGGGGGAGCATCAGCTCTGTGACCTGCAGCCTCCGGCCTTGGACCACGCAGCAGCACTGCCCTGATCCCTGCTCAGAGGGATGTGAGCCTGCCAGCTTCCTTAACTTCTGTGAGCCAAGTCCTTAGAATAAAACCCCTTGCTACCCACTCACACTTCCCCTACAGATGTATCTTACTGGTTTTATTTTTGAAGAGTCCTTGCTAATGCAGGGAAATTATTTCATTTTCACAGATACTCAGTCATGGTCTTTAAAGTAGAAAATAATGACATATTGTTATTTTGTATCTTTAGGAAAGGGTCTATGGGCTGTTCAGGGTCTCACTAATAAATTGGACTCACAGTCTGTTTACAGCCTCCCGAGAGTTAGGATTACAGGTGTAATCACCATGCCCAGCCTCAATCGCTGTCTCAGCATGCCCTGGGGGTGGGGCCGGCACAGGATGCCTGGGGAATCCAACTCCAGGGCCCTGTGCCTGCTTGCAGGTTCTTTAATCTGATGAGCTATTTGGCTGCCCTAAAATATTATTTTGTGTAGATGATCAAGAAAGATGGTATCATCTGGTACCTAAAGCAAATTATTTCACTGTTCAGCTCACCAGGATTTTATTTTTGTCCTCTTGTCTTGTTTTTCCTCTCATTTTTAAATTCATTTTCTCTGACCTCTACTGCATGTATTTTGAGCTTCAATTTATTTCTAGAGATCATTGAAAGTGTAACATGTACATTTTAAAGTTTCATTATCAAATTATCTTTCATAAAGGATCAATATTTACATCCAAGAAGTAAATTTTCACATAACAATTTTGGGGGAAGATAGTAAGTATGAATGGTTAATACTATAATCTATGCTTGTCATAAGGTCTTATTTTTCTGATTTGAAATATATCAATTTCCAAATAAATTGTTCAAAGCATATGTTTACTGTGTACATACATACACACACACATATATATATATATATATATATATATATATATATATATATATATACACACATAATCATTATCAAAGGCTAAAACTGATGTAAGATACAGGAAAGTTCTGTATTTATTAAAAGTCCTGGGCCAGTGAGATAAGTCTAATACACCTAAAGTGCAGGGAGCGTGGTCCAATCCCTGGCACCACATGCCATGCCAGCACCTCCCTCAGGGTAGGCTGAGCCAGACACACACACACAAAAAGTCCCAAAGTATCTACATTTAAAAGCAGCATAAAAATAACATTATTATTAATTATAAGTTAATGTAGATTTACACAGGGTGCAAGCCACTTGGGTTCATATATTACAATGTAATTTTTATTTATTTTTACAGTATAATTTTTAAACAACATAATAAAAACAAGTACTTACACAAGAAATTTTAAACGGTACAAATGTTATAGGATCTTCCCCATACAAAGGCCAATAGCGTTCACATTTTTTCTGTCAAAAAATAAAAAAAAGAAAGTAATTAAGTAAAATTTTGCATTTTACTGAGATTAGTAGGCCTGGAGCTAGGAGAGATAAGCTATATTCCAATGTCATCAAAGCTAAGCTACCATATCTTCCCCAAGGTCAGTTATGAAAACCTTACTAACAGCAGTGTGTGAACTGTTTGCCCTACCTCTTGGTTTACAGAATAGATCAAAGTTTTCCCTTAGAAAATAAAAATTGCTTTAAACAAGTATCCGGCACATGGAGGTCCATTTAGGAGACAGGTTGTGGACAAGTTTTAATACTCTAATGTTAGTCTCTAGGACACAGTGGAAAGCGAATGTTTTACTTGGTATCAGAAGAATTCTCCAAGTACAAGTTTTACTGTTTTATTGATGGCTAATTCTTTATCTATAAAAAATAAGGACAATAAAGCCAAGCATAGTGGCACACACCTACAATCTCACTACTCAGAAGGGTTGGGGCAGGATCTGAGTTTGTGGTCAGCCTGGGCTACCCAGTGAGTTCAAGACCAGCCTGACCTGCATAGAGATGTCTCCAAAAATGAATAATAATCCATATCTTACAAGATTACTTCATGTACTACTTAACAGTGTAGTTCAAATGTTCTACTGATTTAACAAATCTTATAAAAGCATAATGTAAATAGAAGGTATCATAAATGGCCTCTGATTCTAGGAAATGATGTAATATTTATGAAGACCTGATAAAAAGAAATCCTTTTTTTTTTTTTGCGGAACCGGGGATTGAACTCAGACCCTTGCACTTGCCAGGGAAGAGCTTATTCCACTGAGCCATCTCCTCAACCCAAAAGAAATCTTATAATTTATCATCTAGCTTAAAATATACATTTTAGCAATAGAAACTGTATCAGTTCATAAGTTTTTAAATTTAACTGATAAAAACAATTCTATATAATAATGGGGTACTATGATGCTTCAATAGATGTATATGTAATATTTAATGAGATTAAATATATCCATCAACTCATTTGTCATTTTTATGATTTAAAAAAAAAACACAACTCAAATCTTTTCTTCTACTGGTCTTGCACTCACTTCGTAGCCCAGGCTGGCCTCGAACTCAGCAATTCTCCTGCCTCAGCCTCCTGAGTGCCGAATAACAGGCATGGACCACCATTCCTAACATGAAATGGAATTATTACACTACTAAAGTGAATAAACTATAAGCCAACTATACTGTATACAGGGCAATAAACTACACACTAATATTCTAGATCCTTATTAAAGTCTCAGCTTATCTCCCAAAATTTCTTTGCAAATAGTTAAAAAAATAATTAGAAGATAGTTTAGTTTTTAATTTTTATATTTTGATCCTCCACATTTGGTTAAGTTCTGATATTTTAAATCACACAAAAAACAAGTTGTGGAAGATTAATGTAGGTAAAAATGAAAAGCTGTATGAATAATATGCCACTCAGCTGAGCAGTAACTGAGTTATACTGATGGTATACAACTAGTAGCAGCTGTGTTATGCTTTGTGCCTAGGTGTCCCTTGAAGGCCCCATGAGGTCTCTGGGGTGGCTTCATGAATTTTATGATAAATTCATGATCCAATGCAGGGTATGATTATGGGTATGAATGCTATGCCCACCCAGCAGTGGGTAATCTTTGCACAATATAAAGGAAAGAGGCTTGGCTATCTGGCACAGCTGCTGTTCCTCCCTTTGCTCTTTTCTGCAGTTATGAACTGCTGCCCTCTGCCATGTAACACTCTGCCTTAGACCCAGCTAAGTATGGTCTGAAACTTCCACTAACTGTGAGCTCATTTAAACCTTTTCTTCCTTAATTTTGGGTGTTATGTATTTTGTCCCAGTGATGACAAAAAGGTAACTGAGACAATCTGATACCAAAAAAAGTTATATGCCAAGCATCATAGATGCATAACCTGTCATTCTGCAAGGTGCATATCTGTGTAGAGATAGAGCCCTAAGGCTGAAACAGAAGACTGTAGTGTCAAAGTGCTGAGGAGTAGGTTTTTCTGGGTCCTCATCCTGTTCTTTGCATTAAGTAACATTCAAGGTTAAGATCATCTAATAAATTATAAGTCTTTACTCAAAATCTAGTGCAGGCTGAGAATTGCTAATTGGAAGCCTGTAACCTAAAATGCTCTAAAGTTTCATATTTTATAGTATGCTCAACTGATAAAGTTTATACAATTATTTCAATATCTGAAAAACTCCAAATTCTAATACTTCCGGCTTTAAACATTTCAGACAACAGGAAGCCCCCCCACACCCTTTGTGCTGGAGGTGGCATTTGAACCCATGCCTTTGCACTGGGCTAAATACCAGCTCTTTACATATTCTGAGACAGGGTCTTGCTCAATCATTAAGTTGCTCAAGTTGAGCTCAAACTTTCAACCCTCTTGCCTCAGCTTCCCATGGGAATGTGCACCACACTCCACTGGTACTAACAAAAACACTAAATTTTGACTTCAAGAAACTTTACACTCAGTATAACTTAATTATATATCAGGTGGCAGTACCAGTGAAAAATAAGATGAGCTCATCAACAGGAGAAAAAGAAAAAATCCTAAACCTTATTAGCAACCTAAGATAATATTAGCTGATTGAAATTTGTATTTCCTAAATGTAACTAAGTAGTAACAGTACATGCAAACAATAGCTGAATGTTTTTATTGTTCAATGAATTCTTAAAGTCTATTTCCTAATTTCAGGCTATTCATTTTCTGTCTGTCCAACAGAAAATGAACACCACTATTATCTAATAGTGGTATACATTGTGGTTTAGGAGGAACAAATAACAAAAATTATGTTAAACTGACATTTCCCAATTATTTATGTAATACTCCACTTAACTAAAAGGTGTAGTAACTTCCTCTTTTAACATGTCCCTTACTGAAATACAGCTCAAAGAATTTCTACCTCTTAAAAATGATTTATAGTTTACTAACAAACCACATTAGTACAACAAAACTTCATAAAGAATATTTACATAATTTGTATTTTACATTAGTGTGCCATGTTTATAGAAGGCCTTATTTGAAGTTTTATTTAAATATCTGTGTTATAATAAATATATCATTGTTTTCTAAGAACACTTCAGAAATTAACACTATGCTATCTATAGTTTAAAACTAACTTAAATAATAGCTAACTTGAAATAGTAAAAAAAAGTCAGGGTAAGGAATTTTCCTATCTAAGCTTTGAAGACAGAAAAAATAAGATATTGGTATTTCATAGGGGTATAATCAGAATATTTAAGTTACAAATTGATAATTAAAGAGAATTATAGTATTAATGTATTTAGTTGCTTAATTTTACTTCTATTTCTAAAACTGTATCTCTCTACTTTAGTCAGTAATTGTTTTACCTACAATACTTGAAACATTTGAAGATTACTCTGTAGCAACATCAAATTATTTCAATTATGTCATAAAATATACTTAGAAAATGTTTGAAAATTATTTGTTTTAGAGATTATTCTATTATTTGTATCACATAAAAGCAAGCGTGACTCAAAAAAAAACTAATCACTATAACTCTTTGGGCTTAGGCTATCTCTCCTAAGATAAGAAAAGAGGCTAATCTAATTCTAAAGATGAAAAATGTAAGTAGGTATACATACCCTGCCCATCTCGAATTCCCGGCAAGCCATTACAATAATCTGAAAAGGGGGTAGGGACAGAATAAGGAATATATCATTCAAATACAAGACAATTTTAATCAAAACATGAAATCTCAGGAACTACTTTAATCCTGTAGTAGTTCTGTCCTGTCTGAAAAAGTTTTAATATCAAAATCATACCTTTTAAATGGCAGCCATTGTATAAAAATACCACATCTTTTTCAACCATTGAAGGGCTCAAATCAACAACTTCTGTGGATAACCCACTACTATTGTGGACTGCTGGACTGTGTTGGATTGTTTTGCTGAATTCACACACCTACAGTATTTAGATGCCAATGGAATACCTATCTGTGACAGGACTAAACAAAAAAAAGGGCTACAAAGGAAGGACCATTTTGTATTTGTATATACAGAATAGTTAAGACAGATATACAAATACTTTTGCTTAACTCAATGAGAAGAAAGATTTGTACTAATAGTGTTTGGAGAGGATATCCTGTCTGCTTCTCGTACTATGGATAACCACTAAGAAGATAACAATGTACAATGTATTAATTATTGAAACTGTCCTATTAATCAGCTTTGAAAGTATCTCATCGATACTTTTTTCTCAATTAAAAAATAAAATAAATGAGAGCCAACTGTAGCACAATGAATTTGACTCCAATTAATGTAGTGTAGTTTGACTTTTGAAATTATAGTAAAATATCAATTTAAGGATATTTACCTAATTAAATTGCATTTTTGAGTCAAAATTATGCAAAATATACTTAGTAAAATTTAAATGCATTGAATTTAACACTTTTTAAAAAATGTATTTAGTACAGGATCTACAGGGTTTCACTATGTACATCAGACTCAGTGATTCTCCTGTTTTCAGTCTCCCAAGCATTGGGATTACAGGTGAGCGCAACCATGCCCAGTCTCAATTGTCCTCTCAGCTTGTTCTGGGGGCAGGGCTGGCACTGCACACAGGGGACTGAACCATGGCCTCTGTATTCTGCCTAAGCAGGCACTTTAGTCCGCTGAACTATTTGGCTGGGCCTTAACACTTTTTAAATATAGAGATTATATTTTTAGAATTACTATATTTTGGGCTGGGGGGAGGTTAGCTCAGTGGCACAAGTGCATGCCTGGCAAGCACAAGGTCATCAGTTCAATCCCTGGTAAACTACTGTACTTTTAGACTCACTAGATTTGCATAAAAAACCTATTGTAATGTTCCCAACAAACCAATAAAAGCTCCCTATTTCTGCTTCCCCAGCTCCACATCACCAGCAAGCACACACTTTGGCTCCAACAGCACAAAGCAGGACAGCGTGGCTTTTCACAGCTCCCAACTCACTTCCTGGCTTCCCAG
Organism: Ctenomys sociabilis; assembly: GCA_004027165.1. Taxonomy (NCBI): domain Eukaryota; kingdom Metazoa; phylum Chordata; class Mammalia; order Rodentia; family Ctenomyidae; genus Ctenomys; species Ctenomys sociabilis. Next base: position 1,163 of record PVKA01016620.1, on the reverse strand, counting down.
GCACAGAACAGATCTCCCTTCACCCACCACTCACACTTGGATACACTCCTAACTGAGGCCTGGTGGGCAAAGGAACCAGGATTGGCTTCACCCAAACTCTTACACAATATATAATCATTTACAACTACATGCTCTCACCCAGGAGAAGGAACTCAACAAGAGGCTATGACTAGAAAAAATGAAGAACGTAATTGCCCTGGTAAAGCAGGTCACTGACACATGCAAACAATAATGACTTCGAGCTCTTTTAAAGTTACCTAGTAACTGTCTTTATCAGTTACCAACTTAGGGCAAGATTTAAATTACTACCACACTTTCTTCTTCCAATATTGAGACTAGCGTGTCTGAATTTAATGAGACATCCAAGAAATCTATTAATATATTTTGTAAACACTATTAATAATTAAACACAGACCAAGGCTGAAATGTCCTCTTCTTCCTTATTCAGTAAAACACCTTATGGCATTACATAAAACTTCTCAAAACATACTATGAAAAGTAAAGTACTTACTACAACGTTGTACTCCCATATCATCCTCCAAAAATCTATTACTGTATTTGCTAAAGGTCCTTGGGTTGCCACATATGCTTTTGGCCCATAGACACCCTAAAATGGTTAAACGTAAATGTAACATTTGTAATGATTACCAAAGATATGTTGCCTAAATTTTAACAATTAAAATTTTATTAGTAATAGCATTTTTACGTAAAGTATTTTAAGATAACTTTTATTCATACTATAGCAAAACATGGCAAAAATATATTAATTCACTTCAGCTACTGGTAAACTGTTACTATGATTTTGTGTTTATTAGATATGCTGCCAAATTCTTATTTAAGAGCACTTTTACACTAGGTAAAAAGTATTACTTATCTAAGATGAAAAGCCCCAATACCTTCTGGTATTGGAGAAGCAACAGGAGCAGAAATATAAAAGCATGCTGATTCTAAAAATAATATTACACCCATTTAAGCTTCCTCTTAATTTTCTTTCATGACTATCTTTAATTATCTATCCATTCAACTTTATGTTTAATTAAATTACTGTGAAGCTTTGAAATAACAAACCAACAATAGACCAAACATGACGGGTGATTACAAAACATCAGTACAGAATCAGTCACATGAATCAGTGTCATTAAGTATAATTAAAAACTAGAACT